>CM052131.1:6313095-6324015 GCA_028454255.1 Halictus ligatus
ACACCTAAGAAAATCTGATTTTACAAGATCGAACTCCAGCAAACTCTAATTGGCTACCTGTGGATGATACGTGCCGCGAGTAGGCGGATTCTCCTCGGAGCGGGACGAGCAGCGTGGAACGCGTGCGAAACATATTTCTTCCCAACCCCCGAAAGCGGGGGTTTGCTCGCGAAGAAGAGTAGAGAGGACGGCGGGTGGGGTGGAGTGGGATGGGGGGTGAAGGTAAGCCACCCGCGGCGAAGCAACTTGGTGTGCCCCTTAGTTGGACTAATTTAAATATCAGTTCGGCAAGGGCGGCTTGTAAATCTATCAGCCGTACAGAAATTTATGGGTGAGACGCGTATGGATGTTTTATTTAGTAGCTCGCGCATCGCGCTCGGTTTCGGTTAGGCACCGTGTATATAAGGTGGCTCATGAATAAAATATCACCGCTAATGCCCGGAGGCCGGGCGACGCGTTTTTCTCCCCGAAAGACGCGCCCGGCGAGCACGGCCGAATACGAGCCCGAGGAGCGGCGGAGGCAAAAAGAAACGAACGATCGCGCGACACGTCGTTGCGCTTCGGGAAAACGATCGTAAATAACCGGGACGAGGAAACGCGCTCGCGGGATATCTACGTTCACCCTTCCGTTCCGGGAGCGGTCATCGGCGTCCGGCCAGCCTGAATCCCGAATATCACCGGACTCGGCGCCGGGGCTCAAGCCGAACATTGGTTACGTTTCAATCGAATTACTTCGTGCTTAGCGGACGGAGACCCGGGCTAATCTCCTTAGCGAAGGATCAAATAAGCCGACAGAATTTATTCCTCTTAATCTCTCCCGTTAATCTCGATTAGCCCGCCCACGTCCAAGCAGGCTGCGCTAATATCTACAATTTTATTAATTCACACCTGCCCCGCAATATCTATAAAATTTTCTCCGTTTCCTTGTATTTTCACTGTTCAGAGCCTCCGTCGATTTGGTGTTTCCTACGAATGGGTGTCTTCAAATTAATTTTTGCTGTTACAGTCGATTATCATGTCCACTTTCATGACATCTGTGGGATCCTGTGGAATTTTACTAATTCCCGAGTACTTTCTTGTGTTTGGGAAGGTGGACCTGCAGGGGAAGCAAAAATATTCGGGAATTGATTGATTATTAATTCACACCTGTCCTGCGTTATTTATAAAATTTTGTCCGTTTCGTTGTATTAGGGGGACTTATAGGTAATCAATGATTTTCAAATCTAAAACAAACTTTGTAGTAAATTCAGGGTTTTATTTCTTAATTTATTACATAATCTCCATCATTATTGTAGGGTTATGAATGAGACAGTCATGAACAGTCTGTCAGTCGGAAGAGAGTCAGTCGGTAGAGCGAGAGTGGCGTGCTAGTAACGAAAGATCGAGTTATTGTGTGAAAGTAGGTATATAGTAAGTATGAAATCACTCCACTCGTTACGTCACACCTAGGACGTAGGAGTTCCCTTTAAAATATTCGTACATTATAAAGGACCGCTTGCCATCTTTCCTGCAAATTTTCAATCCCATTCTTACAAAAATCCAGGATTCGTGAAGCAAAATATGACTCAAGGTGCCTCCTTACATCTTCTACGAATGTTTTATTTCTTAAATAATGCTCCAGAGATCTGAAAAGACGATAGTCAGAGGGAGCAATATCCGGTGAATACGGGGGATGCGGTAAAACTTCTCATTGCAATTCATTGATTTTTTCCTGAGTGAGTTTCGCTGTATGGAGCCGATTATTGTCAATTTGCAGTATTCCACCATTTCTGTGGACTAAAGGTCACCTCTTTTTCAATAGTTCTGAATACAGCCGTTGTAATTGCTGACGATACAACTCAGCAGTAACTGTTTCTCCAGATTTCAACAACTCAAAGTGAATTATGCCACGACAGTCCCGCCAAATGCACAGTAACACCTTTCTAAGTGATAAGCTAGGTTCAGGGGTTGATATTGCGATTTGATTTGCAGAAAGCCATTGCTTTGAACGCTTTATGTTATCATAAAGAATCCAATTTTCATCTCCGGTAACGATACTGCTAAGAAATGGATCTCTACGAAATCTGCATGGCAATGAAGTGCAAATTGATCGACGAATATTCTTATTGGTCTCGGATAATTGATGCGGTACCCATATTCCTTGCCTATATGCATTTCCCATTTCGTGTAGGTGCCTTTGTATAGTTGGCGATGTGGACCCAAGGCTTCTCGATAATTCTTGTATACTTAATTTTGGATCACTCGAGATTTTAGGGTGTCATTATAAAATTCAACTGGTCGTCCACTTCGAGGCCTGTCAGAGAAATCATAATCACCAGCAGCAAACCTTCTGAACCAACGTTGACACTTGTTGACCTTCAACACATCTCCATAAACATCGCAAATTTTCTTTATTGTTACCGTTGCATTAAATCCCGCATGAAAACGAAAAAATATGCAGTGACGAATATGATCCTTGGAAGGTACGGGCGCCATTTTATTATTGTAAAAAAAATTGTACTTTTTAGAATATTTTGAACACAGGCTGATGTACCGAAAATTGTAAAAGAATACGTGTTTCCTCTTCAACGATCGGTACAGGACTAAAGGCAAAACATAATAATTGATTACTTATGGGGATCCCTCATATTTTCTCTGTTCAGACCCTCTGTCGATGTGGTATTTTCTAGGGAAGAGTCTTCAAATTAATGTTTCCTGTTACAGTCATCGGTAGGATCGTGTGGAATTTGACTAATTTCCAAATGTTTTTCTTGTGTTTGTGGAACTTTGATCCTGTGTTTCATGGATGTAAAAATTAAACGGTTACCTCGTCGAAAACAGAGTTTCAGAAACGATTATTCCCGCCCCAACTCGCCTGGAGGAGAAGCAAAAACATTCGGGAATTGATTCCCGGTAAGTTGACTGGAGGCTGCGGGTGAGAGAGAGAGGGAGAGAGAGAGAGAGAGAGAGAGAGAGAGAGAGAGCTGGGCCTATTGGCCGACGACGGTGGCTTCCGAATACGGAACAAATCTGCATTTTATTATTTCTGCCGTGCCGGTTAAGTGCCTCCGCGGCTCTCCCCGAGCCCCCGAGAGCATTTTTCGACGGCAGGAAGTCGAGCGAGCGTCGAGCGGCGAGCGGATACGGACGCCATTTGCATCCGCGGTTGTAAAGAAGGCGAAAAGCGATCGGTTCTCTCTCGTCTCGGGTTTCGATAATAAAGACAGCCCGAAGGATAAAGCGACCCTTTTCTCCGGCGCAAACTTCTCCTCGAGGGGTTCACGAGCTTATGTTCCGAATAAACCTCGGGGAGGGAAGGTGCCCAACGGCACGAAAC
The DNA here is from genome assembly GCA_028454255.1 of Halictus ligatus. Lineage (NCBI taxonomy): Eukaryota > Metazoa > Arthropoda > Insecta > Hymenoptera > Halictidae > Halictus > Halictus ligatus. The sequence continues at coordinate 6,316,412 of CM052131.1, forward strand.
TTTTATTCCCGACGAATTTTTCGGTCGCACTTGTGCCCGGTTTATCTTTACAGTCGGCCGTTCGCATGAACCGCCTTCGAGAGGCGCACTAATTTCCTCCGCGCGCGTTCGATTTTCATGGGCGCGGCCCGTTAACCCACCCGCGATCCAATGACGTAGCAATCAGCGAATGACGCGGTTTTACTGCGACCCCAGTCACCAACAGTCCCGGCTCGCGCAACTTTATTTCGCCGCGTACGTATATAATATTTATCTCGCGTTATCACTTACGAGAGGCAGTTACGCCACCGGCACCGCGCCGTTCGCAGCTGAATTTTCGTTCTCCTCTCTTTACGACCACCTTTTCCTTAACTACCCCCCGCGAAGCTCGGAGCTCCGTCCTCCGCGTCGTTAACCGGCTGCTCTTAGATTCCGATTGTTACTGATACCGTTAATTGCATGATTTATGGCTGCCAGGCCACGCACACGCTCATTAAAGGTTTAACCGAGCACGCGACGGCCGCGAGCGTAACGACTTACGTAACAGCTAACTGTGATACGTGTTTACCGACCTATTGACACGACGCACGGAGAACCGAGGCTCCGAAGAGAGATGCTTAATGAATGTTGTCGCGTCTGACGGAGACAACCGCGCGAGATCACAGCTCGAATCGATCGACGCCTAATATGGCGAGCGCGTAATTCTAAGCGTACGTTGTGTGCGCATATTCTGGCACGGGTTGCGAGACGTCTCCGCGGCCGTTGCTATTGTACTTTCTTGAATAGTTGTACCCGACACTTGGGAAACGTTCCATCAGGTTTACCGCACGATCTCGTTTTATGTGTACAACAATACCTACTTGTAGCACAACACGGATTAATTGGCACCGAATTCGAGAACAATAGCATTGTTTCGGATGTTCCTTGTCACGTAGAAACGAAAAATATTGTTTCTTTTCATGTCTATGTGAAAGCAGCAACCAGAAATATTTTGAAGCAATCAAGTCTTGTCTGGAATCAATTAACAAGTTCACTGCGGAGTTTAATTTTAAGAATCCCCCAAAAGAATTAAAATTAAAATTAAAATCAAGAATATACACGTCGAACGCAGACCAAATACGCCTATTATAAATTTTACGACAAAAGTAAAGCAAAATGAGAAAGAATTACATTTTTATTCGATAAGAAATTAACGATTCATTGATGTTAACCGCACCGCAATAGCGTCCTGGATTGACGTGTATACGCGCCAAACGCGGTTAACTGGTTAATCCCTGTAGCAGGAGTCGCATTTAACCGAGCAAGATTAACCTATACTCGGCGACATCTGGCATAATCATTCGATTCGAACGCCGGAAATTTTCACTGGATCGCGTACCTGCATTTTATACCGTTCACTCGGGGTTCATCCATCGTTTCGTGCCCCCTTTTACGATCCCCCCTTGTCGTAACGAACACGGATTCGAGCAGCTGTCTGTGACCGACAGGCGGCCGAGCCGCGAGAAATAAATATGGCGAGAATATGCCGAAGAAATGCAAACAATTCGAGGCGGCGACTTACTGCCGGGTGGGAGGGAAGTCGTGGCGTTTCTTCCTAGGGGCCGCAAGAACCGCCGAAGTGCCGTCTAAACCCCACGGTTATTATTTTCCGTTTTATTGGCACCCGCCGCCCGTATAAATATAAGCGTGCGCGAGCGCGCGAACGCACACACACGCGCGCGCGACCGTTCGCGTAACGTCGCCATAAAAACCGGCCAGGTTTTATGCGACCGGGGCAACGAAAAACAAATTGCTCGTAATTTGTGAATTCGAGAGAAAAACAATGCCCGTCGGGAAGAAGAAATACTGTTCCCGCCAATGCAGCTTTTCCATCGCGAGAGCTTATGCGCGTTATTAGGTCAGATGGCTCGTTAACGGATCCCCGTATTAACGCCGGCCGTAAATTCGTCCCAATAGCGTGTCCCGGCGATCGTTCTAATTACTCGTTTCCGGGGCCGACGGGCGCGTCGTACGGCGGACCATCAACACCTTCGTTCACCATTTTATCGTTGAAATCTGCATGTAAATTGATTCACGGGAAACATCTGGGTGGAAGCCGAGCGATGAAGGCGAGGAGCCAGCTTTTCTGACCGCGTCCCGAGCGTAATCGACGCGGACAAAAACTGTCTCCGGTGCGCCGCGTGGAAGATCCATTTTAAGTAACCGCAGCTTAATAAGATATTAGTTCTCCGTCCGAGCTTTATAGCAGGTTTTTATTATTCTTTAATACTCGCTCTTTTTCTACTTTGTAAAGGTCGTATCGTTCATAAGCTTTCTTCTTAAGGCGACTCTGCAAACAGGCTATCAAAGGATTGCTAAATCTTGAAAGTGATCCACACATTTTATCTGCTGTATCTTTGCGAAAATAATCGGACAGCAATCTGTCCAGTCGCATTCTAAAGGGCGAAACCTCTACAGCGAATTCTCGATATATGTCAACAACGCGCTTGTTGTGTTTACACTCTTCGGCGTCCGAGGCCTCTCTCTTCAATATCGACACTAAACACGAGTCTAGCCGCGGACATACAGTGACGGGAAAAAGTGTAAACACACTTCGCTAGTTCTACATAAAACGTTATCACGTTGTATTATCACAACCTATTTTTCAATTGAATGATAAAGCATAGGTAATAATAATTATATGGTGAATATGGTAAGCAAAACATAACAGTTTATGTTCGATAATATTAACAATATATATAATATTTTACAAAAATAGGGATTTGAAGCAATGTCTACAGTTCTGCAGGTATCATCAGAAACGGTTAAGAAAGTGCACAAATACTAGGGAAATGATATTGTCAACAAACACTGATAGCCAAATGTAGTAAAACACGTTTCGACTGGTGTTTACACATTTTTTCTCCTACTTGTAAGTTAGTTGACACGCGTAAGTCAAGGTGAAACCACTTAGTGCAGATCAAAGAAACAGTATCATTTCGTTGTGCGATAAAGGTTTTTCACTATGGCAAATTGCAGTAAAATATGGTGTAAGTCATACGATGGTGGCAAGAATAAAGAAAACTAGGTAGTGTGTCAACTTCTTCAAGACACGGTAGATTGTAACTTTTTTCTGACAGAGCTGCACGTGAAACTGCACATCGTCTTCGGTCTGAAGGTCATAAAACTCCAAAAATCGCGGCTCAAGACGTTGGAGTAAGTGCAAGTGAGTGGACCATTCACCGCTCCTTAAAGAGAATCGGGTTCAAAGAGAAAGAAAAAAAAAACACAAAGCAGATCTTTCATACAAAAATATTAAACTACGAAAACAATTTGCTCATACGTACAAAGAGTAGGGCAACAGAAGGTTGGAAAAGAGTTATATGGTCCGACGAAACAAAAATTAATAAAGAATCCGATGAAGGGTCTTGCCTTCCATTGCAACATTGCATATATGAGGATGGTCAACATTTCGAACATTTATTATGATATGTAAAGGTCAACCCGACGTAAACAACGCGCAACCTTTGCTGAAACACGTAGGTTTTAAACTTCCACATTTCATCCGCTTCAACACGATTATTCTCGCTCAAGGTAATCTCGAGGTCAAAAAGGTGGTATCCACTAAATTCAGTTTTTTATTGTCTATCATGCTATCGTAAAAAAATATACAATTCCATTGAAAAAAACATCGGCGACCTTGAAATTTAATTAAAAAACATGGCATAAAAAAATTGTTTCTTCATTATATTACCCCCCTGCAATAGTATCAGTTTGTTCGCTGAAGTTTTCTGATAGGACTGTAAATGCGAAAGATATTTGGGTGGATATTACTTTTTTTAACTTTTCATTAAACTAAATTGTTTCAACTTGTGACTGGCCGATGTTCGGGATCGAGCAATCATTGGGAGGGCAGAAAAGCGCCCTTCTAGTTTCGTGCGGAGCTGGGAGCAGTGAAAGATACGTTCGCCCACGTCGAGTAGCCACCGTCGAATGAGAATGACGTGTAGCGAAGCGGAATCGTCACGAAGAATGGACGTTTAACGGCCAAGGGGACCATATAAGAAAGTCCGCGCACCTTCGCCGGGCTGAGTCAGCGTAAGAATAAAACGGATTTACCATCGAGCCGTTACCGGCGGCGCATTAAATAAAGAAATATAGCCCCGCGCTTTCGTCCACCGTGGCACGATCCCGGTCTAAGCATTCGCGCGTTAGCACTAAACCATATTACAACCGCAAGAGCGGCGGTCCGCGGCTACGCCGACACCAGCGCGCGCGCCGTTTCGTACACACCGCCGGCATGACGGATGCCTTTACGAGGCCGTGATTTATTTTATTATTGGCGGTCGAGGGCGTTATAATCCTCGACTGGGAAATGAAGCGATTTACGAAGAGCGCGCGAGTCCGGTCCCCCACCCGTTTCTCTCCCGGTTTCCTCTTTCTCCCCCTCTCGCTGCGGGTTCCGATACCCGTCCGATTCGGCTCGGGCGGGCTAAAAATTCGATCGAGCTGCCTCCGCCTTCGACTTTATAGATGGCGCCATCCTCTCGCCGTACTTTATCGTCGCGAATCGAAATTACTGCTATCGTAAAACCGACGTATATACGCGCGGCTCCCGGGCAGAACATTCTTTCGGGAGGGAGGGAAAGTAGGAGAGCACCGCCTCGTAACTGACAGCTTTTTCCATCGGTCCTCTAAATCGAAATAACCATCGGCAGAGTCCGGCCATTCACGAACTCGCCCCGTCTATACGCTTCTTCGATTCTTCCCGCACCTGGTCGCGCGATTCGATTCTCTCCCCGATCGTTCGGCGTCCCTTCACGCGCGGTAGAATCTGCCGTTCGACGCGCCGCGTCGCATCGGCCAGGCTCGGCGTCGGAGGGGGGAGCACGGTGTTTTATTCAAAAGACGAACCGCGTCGCGCCCGCGGCTCAAGTTTACTCGTTACGTACTCCGCGGGTGAAACATTAACGCGGGCGTTGCTCGCGCGTTAATTTGACCCGGTGAATCGTAATGAGTCCCGCCCAGGTCTCCGGTCCCCGGCCGCAACAAGTTCTCGCGATAATCGATGCGGCAGTTGAACAGACGCGGAAAGTTCGAGGCGGATTCTCGTTATGGAAATTGGAGGCGGTCGGGCGAGGAGTATCAGCCCCGGTGTAACGGAGAGAAAATCGTGGCCTCGAGGAGGAGGTGGCGGAAGAGCCGCGGAGGAGCAGCGGAACGAGAGAGCAATCACGTTTCTGGAGCCAGGAGGTTCGGAATCGAGAACGAAGGAGAAAGAGAGAGAGAGAGAGAGAGAGAGAGAGAGAGTGAGAAGGGGGAGTGGAAGAAAGAGAAAACATGGTCCGCGTGCACGGGGTTGCGTCTTGTAACGTCGAGATTGGGTTGGAAGCGTCGGGGCTGGTGTAAGTGTGTGAGCATCCTGGCCGCGAGATCCTTTCGAGATCCTTCGGTTCCTCGTTTTAATTTTCTTCGCGGCTTGATTTCACCCCTAGCCGCCCCCTCGCCCCATCGCAGCCCCGCCGAACCCCAGTCTAACCAAAGTACGAACCCCCGAGAGCCCAGCGCGATAGCTCCTCACTGTGTTACCATCACCCCACTGTCGTCGTCATCGCCGTCGTCGTCGTCGTCGTCGTCGTCGTCGTCTCTCAAGTAGTGTAAAGTCTCGGCACCCTCGGCTTAAAAAATTGATCCGATATCTCGCCGTGTTGGCCCCGCAATCCCGTAGGGACTAAAAGGGACAATGCCGTGAGACGAAATACGAGGAGGGAGGAGGGGCCCGGGCTCTGTTCGAAGAGAAAACCAGGGACGAGGAGGGAAGGGCCGGTAAGACGACGAGCAGGGATGGTCCTACAGTGATTATATCCGACAACCACCCCGAAAAACTTCGGGACACCTCGTCTTTTCCCTTTCACCGCTCTCTCTCTCTCTCTCTCTCTCTCTCTCTCTCTCTCTCTCTCTCTCGCTCTCGCTCTTTCTCTCGCTCCAACGTTCACCGGTGTCGACGTCTTCCACGTCGTCGTCCTTCCATCAGGATCCGAATAAAAATGTTTTAGACCCGTCCCTCTTACCTCGGCCATAGCACTTATATTTAGCAACCGGGAGACGATGTCCTTTATGCCACCTCTCACCCGACACCCGTAGGATTCGCGGTACTACCGGGATATTGAAACGAAAACGTCTGAAGAGTGTCCTCCGTGTTCACAAAGCCGACTGGTTTTCCCGAAATTATCTTCTTCGTCCCCTGGACTCGGTTCCCTGATTAATTCAAATCGCCGCTGCTGCGGAAAAACCGACGCGCCGGTGTAACGCGCGTTGTCATAGCGATTTTTACTATACCGTCAAAATGAGTCCAGAATTATCTCAAGCGTTCCCGGAAGTAAGACGCGGGTAAGGCAAATATAAACAATGCAATTGTCGGTAAGGTGGCTCACTGTACAGGGGGTGAGGCACCTGAATAACTCAGTTGCTGTTGGTGATAGGAAAAAATGGAGTGGCATGATTCCACGGTAATAGTTGTTTTCTAGGTGGACGCTTAGAGGACGTATGAAGGTCATCTCTGTTTTTCGTATTAGAATCACGTACTTTTCTACGTACTATCTAATAAGGCGTTTTAAAACGAGTACAATGACCTTACTCCTCAAATTCATTCCGTATCGTTGCAGGTCAATTGCGTTGCATGAATTTTACTTCAAGGATCTGATCGAACGTAAAACAGACATTCTTTTACGCGTAGAGATTATGTTCGAGCAACAGTAATGAATAAATGGATGTCTACTCCCACAAGTTTCGAAAATGTCCTCGGTTTTGCACTAAGCGCTGAGACATCTTTGCTTCGCAACAAGCATTCCGTGTAACCAGAAGTTCATCCTTAACGCACTTTTACTTACTCGGTCCAATGGCGCGCATATGACGGCAAAAATCAAATTTAAGTCATTTGTTATCTTATTACTCTGAATATATTTTATAAATTTCCAATGGAATATAAATATTTTCCTTTCTATGCTCGATATAAAAATGTTGTGTCCACAGTTTCTCTTCGTACGAAAAACAGCCTGGACCTGGTGGGAAGTAAACTTGAAATACTTCCGGACCGTTAAGGGTCAACCCTTTGCACTAGAAGCCATTTTAGCTCTAAAACGAAACATTTCTTTCGACCCAGAATATTTCCCTTCTATATATGTATTTTTTCATGCTATACATACGAAAATGGTGCAATTTGCTCGTAGAGTACTGAAATGTTTACTAATTTATTAAATACAAACAAATTTAATAATGTAAAAAATATTTTTAATAATGATACAGCAATTTTTAGTGGCGCCTTTCAGTCGCCATTCGAGTGCTAAGAGTTAATAAAAGCAGATTAAAAAGATTTGACTATATTTGAAATAAAAATCTGTCTCGTTAGCGCATATAACATTTTCTTTCCAGATAAATTATGAAAACTACGTAGCTGTTAAACAATTCGATCGAGGCGTACTCTAACGAGTAAACGTAGCAACACCAGAATTTGTTTGTCAATGGAATACAGTGAATTCTCAGCAAATATCAACAACACGGGTCTTGCGTTATGTTTACAATCCTCGGCGTCCGAGGTCCCACGAACTTCGTGTCCCCTCACGGGGAATACCACCCGGCAGTGGGGA
>CM052131.1:6324115-6501615 GCA_028454255.1 Halictus ligatus
CCGAATAATCGCCTTGGAAAATTATTACTTCTTCGAGAGTTTTTATTCTTATTAACACTAGACCTACCGAGTAATAAATACAACTGATGAAAATTCAAACCTAATACCATTTTTATTCTAACATGTGCTTCAATGAAAAATTTCATTTAAAAAATTCTGATGAAAACATCCTTATTATTTCAGTAATTGTGAGAGAAGAAAATAGGAACCAGTGATTTTGACTGGTACGTAGTTCTAGTGTTTAAAGTCCTCCGACGCGATTGGTAACGATTTTGCGATGTAGGTCGAGAAAACCAAATTAATTTCATAGCACACTTTTATTTAAAATAAGAACAAATAGCACGCGTGTTCATGGAACTCCCGTGGTAAAATTCTTCTTTTATATTCTAGAATAAAATAGACTACAAAAATTGTTAGTCGCGTGAAATCGGCGAATCTACTAACTAAATTTGGCACAACAGAAACGGAGATCTGCGGTGAAACAATTCAGGCGTGTTGTTAGCGCGCATGCCTTTTTCATGGGAGCGCTATGCACCGTCCCGCGTATCATACGCGGATCACAGTTAAAGCACGATTATGTGTCAGTCCGAACGGGTTCCGAACTCGAGGGCAAACACAGACGTAAAGACGCGTTTCGAAGCGCTATCTCTCGTACATACGACGATCCGAAGAGACGAGCTCGGCGTGCGCAAATAAACGGGGGAAAGAGGATTCGCATGTGAGTTGGTTAAATATATGAACGGTCATTCGCACGAAAAACCGGCGTTTGTTGCGTGCGAGAGCTCGCGGGGTTTGTGTGTTGGCGCGCGATCGAATAAATATACGGATAGAGATCTAAGTTTATGCAAGCGCGAGGGACACGACGAGTCGCGCCGCGCCGCGCCGCGCCGGGACCGAGCGGATCGACCTGAGAACGGCGAGCGCGGGGAAATGCGCGAGCAAACGAAATCCGCGAAACTCATGGCTGTAGCTTTTCGCCGGGTGGTCGTTCCCCGGACGGTTCACGATGTATCCGGGGGACCGGTAAATTAAAATAGAGCGAGCGGAAAGAAAGTTGCGAAACGACGCGCTCCCGTTTTGTGTATTTTGAATTTTATTGCGTCGCTCGCGAAGAATGAAACAGAGGAGGACCGACCGACGACGACGCGACGCCGCAAAGCCGTTCCACGCGTCAACGATGTGGGAGAGATTTTTGACCTAAATCTCGACGAGTTGACCACGACTAGTCGCGCGTAACCCGCACGATGTCCCGAAGACTGAAAACATCAGCCGCTCCCGGTTAGTTCTCGTTTCTTTCATTTTATATCAGGTCTTCGCGGGAGATACGTCGAAAAAACAGGTCTACATTTTTATACGTCTCCATTTTTTCTACCGGTTTACACCTTGTCGAGACGCGTCTGAAAGAATTCCTTCACAATACTCATAACTAGACTCCGGATTTGATGCATTTATGACAGAAATAAGTAGGTGCAAATTAAAACTGAGAAAAGTTTAAAGTATATTAAGAGTATTGAAAGATTGTTTTTACCATATTCGAAGTGTTAGTGGAAAATAGATATTTACCCCCAGTATCTAGCAATGAATGCACAAACTTTTTCTTTCGCAACTGTAAAAATATAAATCATGAAACTTCTATACGAAATTTGTGTTATCCGATATTTTGAAGTTTTTGATCTCTTGCAGCCAGGATTTCCAACCTAAAAATCTGAATTAATTTCAATATATGTATCTGCATATATGATATCAGCTCGATTTTTTTCAGAATTTTCGCATACGACTTAGTGGGGAAAGCAGAATTTTACAGAAAATGTATTTTCTCGATACAGAAATCGAACGTAAAATACAAAGTAATTAGGATAACGAAGGTGTTCAGTCCGTGTCGACGGTGACAATCGGTAGGTTGCGGCAGAAGAACGATCGGCTGAAAAAAATCTGTATTTTCCACAAAGACCCACGGTCTGTAGGTGACGGTAAACTATCAGAGATTGTATGAATTATATAGTGATTCCGCGAGGCAGCTGTATTAACATTCCCGACGCAAAAAGCTCCCTGAGCAACACCGGACACACGTCTGGCAATTAACTCATCGGCGAGGCATGGGTCGAGCGACGGGAAATCGGAAAGACGATAGCGAGGCCGACGCCACTTGAGCAAACACGGAGACGCTTGAACTCTTACTTAGCACCTTATTTCCATGCGATTGCGAAATCCGACGGCCGTTTGTCGTCGATCCCTCTGGTGGGCGTTTACAAGCCGTGGATCCGTCGAGTCTTTTCTGTCGACGCCGGCTCTCCTCCTCGTACACCACCTTTCGTCACAATGGATTCTAATAGGTCGCGGCGACATTAAAAGCCGCGCGCGCACAATTTTTCCGGCGAACAATGAGACAATAAGTTAACCCGGCAGGAGAACGTACATATGCTCGTATCGGGTGGAATCGTTTCCGTGGGGACCGGTCCCGGCACGGGGGAACACGATTACCCGGCTCGATTCCTCGCAGACTTAATTCTATAACAGGTTAAGCTCTTTTTGGAAAACGCGATCGGACTCGAGCACCGGGCAGATCTAATTAAGCGAGTATCCGAAAAAACGGTGCGGCCCCCTCCTGCCCGTCGTCCGTTTCGATCCCGGCAACAATGCCTTATTATATCAGTCCAATGAAATGGCGCGGACATAAAAAGAAAAGCATAATTACTGTATAGGGGTTGCTATGGTACGACCCCTGCGTTACAGTACACCAGAAGTGTCCCACGGGAGGCTGGCATAGGGGACGGGACCGGAAGATACGGAGGCTAGAGGTTGGATACAGCCCGTTCCCAATCAAAAAAATCGTTTAATTTAATAACCCATCAAAAATATTTTCATCGTGTCGGAAAAATATTGGAATACTGCTTCACGGTTCGAGTGCGGAGGGGAACAACGGGGGGAAAACCATCAGGAAACGCAAGGGCGGGAAAAAGAGAGCTCGGGCTTTTAACGACGGCCAATTATAGCCGATAAGTCGACTGCTCGAGGAGAAGCTGCTAACGAGACGCAGCCTCGTGCAACCGTTGCCACTTTGTTGGGGATTTCACGAGACTAGGAAGCACCGTCGTGCGATTCCTTTGCATCTAACGACGTCTTGTTCAATCCGCTAACAGGCTGCATCGGCAACTGGATCGGAAACGACCCGCTCCCGACTGAATCCAACTAGAAATCACTTTTCAAATGCCACCAAGCGCCAGTTCTCGAATACACCAAGCCACCATTCCCCCTTTTTACAACCCATCCGTGCATTCTTCGGGGATACTTGAGTTTAATGTTTTTACACGCTACCAGCAACTCGTGAAACGAACTATTCGAAAAAGTAATTGCAATATTGGGGGTACCCATAAGTAATCAATTATTTGCAAAGAATTTGCTTTACCTTTAGTTCTGTACCAATCGTTGAAGAGGAAACATGTATTCTTTTAGAATTTTCGGGAAAGCAGCCTGTGTTCAAAATATTCCAAAAAGTATAATTTTATTTTACAATAATAAAATGGCGGCGGTACCTTCCAAGGATCATATTCGTCACTGCATACTTTTTCATTTTCATGCGGGATTTAATGCAATTGTAACAACAAAGAAAATTTGCTATGTTTATGAAGATGTATTGAAGGTCAACAAATGTCAACGTTGGTTCAGAAGGTTTGCTGCTGGTGATTATGATCTCTCTGACAGATGATGATGATGTCTCTACAATACGTATTGAATTTTACGTTCTTTCCTATTTTCAGTAGGGGAGACTGTAGTTGGATAACTAATTTTTGCTGTAGACACGAAGATAATAAGATTTAGTTTTTGTGAATCGCTTGAAACGAGTGTGTGTTGGAGTTTTTACTATATTTGAGTTAACGAGAATAATAATAATAATTGACTTGTATTTATCTCTTCAACTTCTCTCACTTTGATATTTAATTTCTTCAATATTTTCTCATTTCAGTTATAAAGGTCCTTTATAAATGTGTCTCTGTTAAAACAGAAATTTTCCCTGATTTCTCTCTTCACTTTTAACTGCTTCGAAAAAGATAGTGTTTGCATTTTCATTGATTTCAGAGAGACGTTTATTGAGTTCATTTTGGTCAAGTGACTCTTATCAACAGTTTTAACATGCTAAATGCTGCATGCCTAGAAAACCTCTTCGCACTGGATAAAATAAAACCCCATAAATTGTAGTCCATTACGTTCTCAAAAAAATATGCAACACTATTTACTAGTTATTTCATTCCCATTGGCAGAATATACGGTTTCCCGTCGCACATTTGCACTAGCTTGAACGCTCGACGACTTAAACAATTTTCAACATTCTGCTAATTATCGCCTCTTAAATTACTCACAAGTGTATCCACAATTAAGTATGCTGATTACACTGCATCGAGGGTTGACCAACCATTTGTGTACCTCGTTAACACATCCGTTGCACCGCCTTCGAGCCGTTTTCATCATTGATAAATAAAATATAAAAGAATAATTGAACGCAATTTACGAAACGATTTAATATATTTATGAAAACTTCCAATCCTGTTTCTGAATCAAGATCATCGTGTGCACGCGAACGGCTCGCCGGAGTTCTCTTTAGCCGAGAGATTAAATAGCGTCTCAAAGCGGCTTTCAACCGTGGCCGCGGTCTTAATTAAGGTACACGCCTACCAATTAACTTAAAAATTAATTACCATCCCGGCGAGTGTCCCAATTAAAGCGGGACAATGAGTCGAACGAACGGCGGCGCGTAAATCGATGACGCGGACGCACAGTGGCAGGTGAGAGACCTGGTGGAAGGAAAAGGAATGGTCGCGCATGCGAGAACCTGCCACGGTTAATGAGCAGATTTAGAATTTTCTCGCGGTCTGGCGATAAGAGGCAGCCCGCCGCTTTTTAGATTCAAAATAATCCTTGTAATTATCAAATCCCAGCGGCGCTCTATAGAGCATCCTTGAAAGGATCCTGACTCCTCATTACTGGCTGCGCGGCCCATCAAAAGGACCTCCTTCATGCTTTCCCGCCCGTTCGCTCCGCTCCTTCTCCCTTTCTTCCTTTCTTTCTTTCCCTTTTCCCTTTTCCTTTTTTACTGTTTACTCTTCGATGGAAAAGAGGCTCGTAAAAGGATCGGGACGCAGATAAACGAGAACGACAAATTGTAACAAGCTTGCGAAACGGTCCCCGGCTCGAACAGAAACTGTTAAATACGCGCGACAACCGCGGACGAAAAACGGAGGAGAGAAGGAAAAACCGCGGGCAGAGACGTCTCGGTAGTGACAGGAATCGCAAACTGTCATCTTGACGTTGCCTCTTTAACGAGGAGAGGAGACACGCACAGACTTTCGATGTCGACTGCCGGCCGAATAGAGCAGTCCGGGAGCCTTAATTACCGAAGTTTACGAGCAGCCGCGGCGGCAGGCGAATTACCATGCTAATTTTTCTCGACTGCCTTCTCGATCTCCGTCAGTCTTTACGGTCCCCGACGACTTTATAGCTCGCGAACCCTCCAAAGTTTTCTTCTCATATTTCGTCGACGTAACGAGATACAAATCTTCGGAAACCTTCGGGGCGACGCGTTCGAGTCCAACCGATTGATAAACAGAAAACCGCCACGGCAAATTTTTATATTGTATCCGCAGCAGGACCGGTGCCGAAAAGATTTACACTCATCTGCCTGTTGAACAGAATATTTAACAAAACAGTTTGAACATGTTTTAATTTCAATTTCAATATTAATTGATGTCGATGATGTGGGCTGGTTCACAATTTTTGAACATGATGTGAATATGACGTGGAATATTCACAATTTTTTTTTAAAGTGAAAATGATCAAACCTGATAGAGTTACATGTCGTTGAATAAGGTTCGTTTAAGAAAAAGGGCTGACACGATTCCGATCATTCTGCTTGTCTGAAATGGAAAATCAAAAAGATTCTTGATTAGTGTGACTGTGATTATGATGTGAACCAGAATTATAGAAAAAGAAATTCTTCTTATCTTTTTTTCAGTTCGCTAAACATGAAAAAATCTAAGGAAATCGATATTCACAGTTCAAGGTGTCGCCATTTTGTAAATTTTCACTTTCCTCTTCATTCTGGTTAATCACGATCACAATAATCGAGAATCCTTTAGATTGTTTAATTTAAAATAAGTAGAATGATCGGAATCGTGTCAGCCAGTAGGATAGTTCCTTTTAAACGAATCTTGTTCAACGACATGTAACTCCGTCAGTTTTAATCATTTTTTCTCAAAAAGAAATTATGAACATTCGTGGAATATACATAAATATGTATGCAAAATGTCGCTATTAAGAAATCTATATTTTTTTTTGTAAAAATTTCCTAAAAAGATCATAAGAAATGAGAGTCTGGGCTACCCCCCTAAGGTCAACGATCGAGTGGCTGGTAGCATGAACCCGTGTCGATTAAGTATTGGCGAGGTCGGCCGTATTACTGTTCGGCATAATAGCGTGCTATGCAAATAAGAGAGAGAGAGTCGGTGAAAACACGGAGACGAGCGGCGACGCGACGCGACGCGACGCGACTCGGCGGCTTCATCCGCCTCGCTTTTCAGTGGCCACCCCCCGTCGACCCGGCCGCCGTCATCTATTGTTTCTGCCGTACACCCGCATATCCAGCGCGATATATCTTTTCGACCCCCTTATTGCTGGGGGTAGTTTGTCATGTTAATTTCGCGAAACTCGCGAGGGTGGCCAGAGCCGGGCTTTTAACGCACTGCCACCGTCCCGCTCGTCGTTGTCTCCCGACGCAACGATTCCGCGCGTTTCTCACGCACCGGGAGAAAGAGAAAGAGCAAGAGCAAGAGAGAAAGAGTGAGAGAGAGCGAGAAAGAGAAAGATGCAAATCCGGCCGACGCCGATGAAAGGGTTAACTGAACTGCCGGCCATTAATATGCTAATAGTTTTCGAGTCTCGCGATTCCGGCTTATGAGAGTGATTATCGCCGCGTAATGACCCAGAAACGCTTTTTCCGGAAGGGTGCTTGTCTCGCTCGACGCTCGCGAACCCGTTCTGCGGTTTTTCAACGCGACGGTTTACGAGCCTCCGAACCTGTCCCGTCGCGCGGAAAATCCGCGGCGTGAAACGCGCGTCTCACGCTGCTTCGCTTCGATCGCTCGGCCGAGATCCCTCGACAAAGAAAGCGTTTAGCGTAAGCGCTTCTCATCCATGGCCGACTTATAACGCGAACTTTGATTCACGGTTCGCGACCCTACCAGCTTCTTCAGTTTCCGCAATATGTTTCCACGGTAATTCATTACTTCCGATTTATCGATGGAACCCATCTTTCACCAAACAGAAAAATTCAATGCAAATGCATACTGTACTCGATAACATGACCTCGTTCATTCATCATAAAAGCGGCATAAGTCATAGAAAGAAAGTTTTACCTGAGCGCCATACGAAAGTTACCTGAAATTGCCAATTTCCTTTCTTTTCTATATAACCAAC
Source organism: Halictus ligatus (assembly GCA_028454255.1). NCBI lineage: Eukaryota > Metazoa > Arthropoda > Insecta > Hymenoptera > Halictidae > Halictus > Halictus ligatus. The sequence goes on from CM052131.1 coordinate 6,331,583, forward strand.
ATGGAAATGTAAAATAATTTGCTGTTATTTAGATACTGGGTTAATTGTCGTCTACATTCGTTACGGAGTACGCCATAATTTATAGATTTATTATTCTAATTCTCTTTACAAATATATTCGGAGTTATAACTTTATAACTAACAGTGCTTGCCAATGCGGAGCAGAATTCCAAGACCTGAATCATGTTATACGGCAATGCCCAGACTATGAAAATGAACGTAACACATTGGAAACAAACCTCCTCAAAAGCAAGTACTGTTTCCCTCTTTGTATTAGTTCCTTCCTATGTAAACCTGATATAAAAGGACTGAAATTAATTTATAATTTCCTTAAACAATGTTCCGTTAGAGTTTAGAAACAATGTAAACCTATTTAGTGTAAGCCAAATGTAATAACACTGTACTTGCTATATAAACCACTTGGTTTAAAGCAACAAATAAATAAATAAATAAATATATTCGGAGTTATGCCACTCTTCTTACGAACGATCGACCTCAGCTTTTCCCGGAAGTTGGAAGTATCTGCTAGATGACGCGTGTGTCAAGTATGACGTTGAAGAGTGCATATATTTTGCATCGTCGACCACATTTCGAACACGCGATGCGCCACTGGGGTATCAAACAATTTTTTACCCCCTAATGAAATTGTGCAACGTCGATGGCGCCGGGGACATTTAATAAATGTCACCCCTCGATGCACAGGACACGGACAATTACCGATTTCGCCGGGAGACGCGTGTTCGCACGTTTTCGGTTGTCCGAGCGCAACGAGTAAGTCGTTAAACAAGTAACCAAGATAACGTCGATACCGGCGATAATGCGCGGGGATAATAGGTGTCTGGAGCGTGCGCGACCCGAGTCTCCGGTAATTCCGTACACGTCGATGCTTTTGATCGATGACAAGGCGGCGCACGAGGTAGATTATCTAAATTTCTGTTTCAACCTTACCGGGTTCGACACTGTTCGATCGTTAACGACGAGCAAACGAGCTTCCGTCATGCTTGGCGAGAAAACGAAATATGCCTGTGTCCGTCGCCTACGCTCAATGTACGTACGATGCGGCCGCGTGATACAGAACGATGCGGGTAGTGATAAAAATCCATTGGGCCAGCAGTATGCGATTATAGGGCGACACGTGCGTGATGCAGCGGCTCGCCGGTACGCACATCCGAAAGTTTGCCGCGGCCGTTGAACATCCAGCCGTTAATTGTGCGGTTCGCACGCGATAGTTCGCCGCCGCCTGTTAAATTTCTCGTTAGCCGGGGTGAAAAGTATTAATCTCGCGGCTTCACGTCCGACGCCGGGCCGCGTTTTAATTCTTTCCCGCTGGGGGTTTACGAAAACGGTTTACACTCAATCGTAAAAGGACAGCTAACCACGTTCGATGGTTCTCGAACGGGCACTAACTCTTTCATACGCCCCGCATCCCCCCCGAAAAAAATTCTCTGCTACCCTCCTCTCCCCCTCCCCCTCCCCACATCGGTCCCCTCTCCAGAAAGCTCGTAATCGATACAGAAAATCTCGTTAAAGCGGACCATAAAATTCATCGCCGAATGAACCGTCAATCTCGCAGCCCTCGAAATTGCATTTGACCGATATCCCAGCGAAAAAAGTCGTTTACCCGTTCTTGACGATACATCGAAGCCCCGTCATTCAATTCCAGTCGCAACAAAGATTTTAATCGACGCGTGATCTCGTTAGAGCTAGAGAGAGAGAGAGAGAGAGAGAGAGAGAGAGAGAGAGAGAGAGGAGAGCAGCCGCGTCGCGTCGAACGCAACGATTCGACGGGGTAGAGAGTGCAATTTTCCGTTGCGCGGAACCGACGTTTGATCGATCACGTATAAAAGAGTCTCTTGGCCGGCGTCAAAGCCCCGCCTCGCCCACCGAGGAATGCATTTCGAGCTGCAATCCTGCACCGGTGCCCTTCGGCCAAGTGGCAATCTTGAAAACTCGTAAAACCGAATCAAATTCTCACTCGCGATCCGTCAGATGATTAAACCTGCGCTTTACTGCCTCGGCAGTGATGTCACGACGCTTCGTTGACGTTGCATCGTCTTCTTGCAATTGCATAGCGCTTGTTCCATTCGCAATTCATAATCCGAGGCAACCCTCCTCGGTCCGACGGATGCCGACTGTTATAATCGCAATCTTTAATTGCGATCGGTAATTCTGTGGTGTCGCGTCGATCCCGGAATTGGGAGAAATCGTATCGCGACTGGGTGAAGGTTTAACGGCGAATAATCGTATTGTCAATCTCCGGAGAATTGGTCTTTATTGCGACGTGGCAAGACTCGGCTTGCTGTTAGAATCTCGGTGTTTTTAACAGTTCGGTTTTCGAAGCAGTTCTGAATTGGTTGCAATCGTATAGGAATTAGGAAAGTACGGATGTGGGTGTAGTTTTAGAAAATTAGGAAGAGTGGGAGTAGAAGATACATTTGGTTACAGGCGGCTGTAAAACTATAAATCTAGGTGCTATGATGGTTCGCAGTTCAGCATGTGCTCAGTTTTACTCGGATTTTCCACTACGCTAAATTATGCTAGGTTTTTTATGCCGGTCATGGTCATTATGCCGCGGGTGGCTAGTTGACCTTCATGGTCGTACAGATGTCCCTTCGCAGAGGGTTTTCACGACGGAACAAATTCGATCTTGGCCGAAAGTCGTGAATTGTTCAAAACACTATTTTCTTAAATTTTTCTCAAGGTCATATTTCCCGAGATTTCAAGGTTATCGGAGTCCTCTTTTTGAACGGAACTATTAATACTTTCATAATTGCGGTACGATATCTGAGGTCATGATGTATCCAACCACCTATATTACTATGACCTTCGCATGATCTTGAGTCCAAAAAATTCATAAATACTGGGCAATTGAAGGAAATAGTGAAAGAAGTCTAATAGAAGGATTAATAAGGCAAATTTTATTTTAACGAGTACTCAAAAGTTTATTTTACTCCAGCAATTTTTCTAGGCGATTAACCCTTAGCACTCGAATGACTCTGAAGCACCACTACAAATTATTGTGGCATTATTTCATAGAAATTACAAAATATTTGTTACATTACAAAATTTGTGTTTAATAGATTACCAAAGATTTAAATACTATATGTAGAAATCGGTTTCGTTTGAATAAATTGAAAATGTTGTAAGACAGAAGAAAGATTTAATGTCACATTGAAAATAGTGCCGAGTGCAAAGGGTTAATAAACGAGTCTCTACCGAAAATGCTGAGGGCAGAAATTTCTTTCGGATCCAGGTGACGAGTTACGCAAGCGTTTTTGCGACAAGGGAGTAAACATTATAGGTGAGTGCTCAAGTTACCGTGGTATTCAAAGCGCTCCGTGCTTAGCGAAGACGTTACAGTTACAACGAACGATCAAGCTCGAGTGACGGGGAGCCGTCGAAGCGATATTGCGTAGGCATGAATTCCGAAATAGATTCTGCGAATGCCGGGACGACAACCGGGCGAAGCACCGCGGCGGTTCGCATAAGTTGGCTATCTTCTCGCGACACCCGGTGCGCCAGTTTTACGCGCTGGCCGTAAACACGAATTAATTTCAATCGTTCTATGCGAGGACCTACGGCGCGGTTACGTGTGTAATTCGACAACCCCCGGCTGTAGCGGAGCGTACGTGAAGCTGAGCCGAGCCGAGCCGAGCCGAGGGGAGGCCAAACATAAAACAATAATGGCGAAACATAAACGACAGAGCACTTAACACTTGGCACTTAAACAACTGGCAAATTGCTCCCTTGTCAGTCTGGCCTTAACCGAGAATTTAGGTGGCGGAACTTGACGAACGACCCCGCCCGAAATCGAAATCGTTGTCGAAGGAGGCTCCGTCAACGAGCCACCGGATCGATCCAATGGACGCCGTTCAGGCATGCAAAGTCGAACTGCAGCATTAACGCTAAACGGTCAAAATGACCGGTTTTATATTTTACAATTAAATTTGAAACTATGAAAATTCACACACGGGAAATCGTGGAATAAATTTCCTTGTCCAAGCATTTATTATATTGTAAATTAACACTAGGTTTACGGAGCACTAAAAATGACTATTTTTTAAATAATATATACCCAAAGAAATCAATTTCTTAAATAATTGCTCATGGATGCATTTTTACATTCTCAATATTCGCAATTTAAAAATATTAGAATCCGTCATTTTGACGGGTCTAGTGTTAAGCACGATCTTAATGAATTCAGGGTTGCCATTTTTATGGTGTTCACGAAGCACTGAAACTGACTATTTTGCATTAGTTTATAGAAATAACAAAAAAGTGCTTCCCACATTTTTAGCAATATTTTAAAAATAATATATACCTAAAGAAATAGATATACTAAATAATTTCTCACGTATGCATCCTTAGAGTCTTAATAATTTTCAATTAAAAATACTAGAAAGTACTAGATGTTGACGGGTCCCATAAACCTAGTGTTAAACATGAGGTTCTATGTAGAAAATTATGTTTACCATCGTGAAACACGAGGACAGTAAAATTCAGTGACAGAAGTGATTAATTCAGTGATAGAAGAATTAATGGTAAGATTAACTGAACTTTTCCTTTTTTTCACGTCCTGTAACGTAATTTTCCATCCCTTTCCACACGTGACACCCGGCGATAACATCGGCTAGTTCGCGATTATCCTTTCCAGGATGACCCGGTAATGGAACAGTCTTCGGCTAGTCCACGATAAATCCCGTAAAAAGCAAACAACCCTCGGTCACGCATAACCTGTCTAAACCCCGACTCGTGACTCATGTGACAGTGTTTCAAGAGCACTGGAGGATTCAACCCTTAGCACTCGAGTGGCGACTGTAAGGCGTCACTAAAAATTGCTGCACCATTATTCGAAATATTTGTTACATTATTAAATTTTACATTATTGTACATTAGTGTACATTACTTGTACGAGCAAATTTCTCAATTTTCGTACGTACATATATCATGAAAGCAAAAATATATAGAAGAGAAATATTCTAGGTCGGAAGAAATGTTTCGTTTCGGAGTAAAAATGGCTTCGAGTGCAAGGGGTTAATAAAAAAAGGGGGGGAAATAAGGGAATTCTACTCGGTAAGGAAAAGAGTGACGCGTTGACAGACTCCCTTAGTGCTCTAGTAAGTCTGAAATCTTCTAAATTTAATGTTAGAACTAATAGATTCGTCTTGGAAATTAAAGGAAAATTGATTCAATTTCATGAAAATTCCAATAATCGTTGATAATTGTTGATGCCCTAAAGACGCTACTGTTGTCAGCTCCTTGAAGGTCTCCAAGATTCCATTTACTGACCCATCCGAAGCTTTTAAGAAGGATTTTAAATACAGTTAAAATAATAAAAGATCAAGGGCTACATAAGGGTAAAGCTTATTCTCAACGATTCTACAAAGATCGTTCATCTTGGTTTGGCCATAAAAAGCTAATCCGTCAATGCATTGTTTCAATTAATCGGTGCAGGGCGGACCATTATCATTTGGCTGCTTCACTTGCTCGCATTGGCATCATCGATAACCCCAAATGTAAATGTAACCAAGAGCAGGAAACGTTTGACCATGTTCTACGACAGTACAACCTATATAATGATCAGAGGATAAAACTTATCCAAAATCTTCCTAGAGTAGGATTTCAATTGCCATGGGACATAAGCTGCTTAATAGCTGATCCTAATATTTCTAAGTACATGTGACCTACGTGCCTAATAATCTTTGTTTCCTTTTATATTGTTACTAACGTTCTCGTTACAATATACTTTGTGATACTCTGTACTAAGCATTACGTTGTAATAAATCTCACAAGAGATTTCCTAAAGAGAAAAAGGAAAAAAAGAGTAACGCGTACATTGAAAATGATCTGAGCGTGTTTAAACCGCCACCGTAACCGGAGCTTACGCGAGATTGGACAGCGAACCGGGAGCGTCACCCCGGAGCGGGGGGTGTTTGCAAAAAGCGTGGAACCCCCGATATCCGTGTCGCGAAAACACTTGCGACCCGCTCCATTTAGGAAATGAAAGGGAGGAAAAGTGGAGGCGATTGTAAATTCACGTATGCACCCGTAGCCAGCGAATAGGAAAATTCGTAGAATCCGGAGAGATCAGGGGTCTCGCGTCACCGGGGTAGCTATCGGGCCGAAATCTGCCCGATAAATTTCTCCTTTCATAAGAAGTAATGAAAGTCAAATAGTGGTTCGGCACCCCGGGTGGTTTAGAGCGTTTTTCGGGGACGTCGAAGGGTAACCGAGGGATGACGGGATAGTGGAGGGGGTGGAGGTGGGGACGGGGGAGCATATGGTGTCCTCGGTGTTAAACGCGGTATCGTGCGCGGCGATGGCCCCGCGTAACCACCCTTATTATCGCGTAGACAACCCGAGCCGAGGTTGGGGTGGCGAGCCGCTTTTTAATTTTACAGTATCCCCATAAAATATTCGCCCGTAACAATAAAAGTAGAGCCTAAGCCGTGATTTGCGAGCGCGCGATATTGCCGTGTCCCCGAAATCTTATTCCCTCGGCGGGGACGCTCTGTCATTTACAGGCGGCCTCGTCGCTCTTCAGGCTCGACGACAGAGATCTCGCAAGGCTGGCAACAGATCCTGTTTGTCCTGCCACAGAGGGCAAACATGTGCTTTCGTTGCACAATTTTAGGCGGTGAAGTTTATGGGCACGGGCGACTAGAATGCGATTGATTCGGAACGGATCGCACATGTAGCAATGCCGGTTATTGTTAAACGAACACCTTGAATCCGAAGATACTAAATCCAATTCTGTTTATAATAGTAAATCTGCTAACTCGGGGCCCAAGACGTTAATAGCGGAGTCTGAAAACTTGGTTTATGACCTCGCATTGTTAGTAAACACGCTTAGCGCCCTTGCTACAAGTTCGACATTTCCCGATTGACGTGTCATAAACCTTTCAATGCGGAACAACGGATGTACACAATGGGTCTGTTAAGCGTCCTTCTTTCGCCCTTCGCGTCTTACGGGGCCGTGTTAGGGCTATAGTTTACCCCAATGTGATAGGTGATCGTTTTGAGTTTTTGGTCGTTTCTAGTCGTTACCGCTTTTGTCAACGGTATTTCCAACATTTGCCCTAACACATGAAAATAATCCACAGCTACAGTTTCATCTTGTAAATAATTATCTTGTGCATATGTTTTATCTTGGAATACCTCTTTCCGGAGGTATCCAGTCACCTGCGAAATATGCATCAGCATTGCGTAAAAGTTATTTCAGTGCCCAAAATAGTGACTAAAAACTATTGTTATCACTAAAATTGAGTGTCCGGATACTTTCGGGCGATAGTGTATAGTCTATTTACGTTGACTTCTGTCGCGTTCCCGTATGCGTTCGTAATAGTAAAATCGCCACGTTCAAAGACAAATATTACCACATTTATCTGACGCAAGAAGAGCGTGATTCATTTAGAATGACTCGCTAAATATTGTCGAGCGCCGTTCAACGGAGCTGCACACATCGATCGAGCAAAACGAACTGGAGAACCTGCCGATTGGATTGCGTCGACGATTCCCGATTTCGTGGAGCGCGAAACCCATCCGATCGAATCGTATTTCCAGCTACGCGTTTCGAGCCGCAGACCCGTTACGGGGAATAATCATGGAAATAGAGAGCGATTCGTTATTATTAGATTATTCCTTTTGAAGCGCGCGGCCCGTGGCAAGCGAAACAACACAGGTTTTTCCGTGAGTAAACAGCGATCGTCGATCCGATCCGTTACGGAGCACAAAGGTCGTCGATAACGGGGTGCGGGGGGATTCGACGCCCGTTGTGTCCCCCTACTCTTCCATCTCGCGCGGTCCTTTGTTTTTCAACTGCGTTCGCGCCGTTTCTACATCGATTTTGCAATCCTAAAATAATAGTCGTGTACATTTAATTTGTGGCTCGAGAAAGAGAAAGAGAGAGAGAGAGAGAAAAGAATCAACGGTATCGGCTTAATAACGCATTAACCCGAAGATATCTTGGCGGAAAAAAATGGCCGCAAAAAGTGGTTACGGGAGGATCGTAAAGTCTACGAGTGCGTAGGCAAAGAGAGAAGGGGGTGCGGGGCAAAAAGTCAGAATTATAGACAATGGAGCGGCGTAGGAACACCGTTGGTAAAAGCCAAGACGAATCCAGTCAGAACGTACATATAACGTAACCGGTGATTATGCGATGGACGCAGAACGAACGGCAAAACCGTTCAACGAGCGTGCGCGAGAAAGCAAGCGAGCAAGCAAAAGCGAATGGACTGGCCGAAGCGAAGGAGCGAGCGACGGATAAACCGTTTTCCAGACGCGCATTACGCGAAGCCTCCGCCGCGCACCAGCCTCGAACGAGGAAATAAAACAAGCCGTGCTTGTGCCGCGCGATAGTGCTACGCTACTACAGGTAGATGTATATGCTTGCTTATATACCGCCCCGATAAATGTACAAGATAACGGTACGCGGGTATATCATTATCTCGTACGCCGCCCGGTAAAACCTTCTACCTCGGCTCTGCCTACCATCGAATGGCACATTCGTACGTAACCCCCGAGGACACGGTCAGAGCCGCGGCCCGTGAATTTTTAATTTTTATTGTCCCGGAACGAGCGACCGGCAAATCCGTCCGGCCTCCAAGATCCGAAGGAACGATAAAAGTTAATCCTCCTGGCTTGCGACCGCAACGCTCCGGGGACATGCGATTTCCTCTTGACGCGGGCTTTTTAATGCTCGTCTCGTCTCGTCTCCTCCCGTCGGCCCGAATCCGCCCAGTTAACCCTTGTCCATTTTCCGGACAATTCTACCGGAAACATTCAATGTTTAATCACCCTTCGATCTGTTCACATTGTTGGATTCCGGGGTGATGTCATCGGACGCAAGTCAGCAAGTTTCGCAACTTGTTTAGAAAAGTTGCAACGACGGCGCTTTAGCGATAGGGTTCGGAATGTTGTGCGTCTGATTTAGGAAAAATAAGTGCTAATGATTTAATCTTTTAAGCAGGGCGCGATCGTTCGCAACTCTATCTTCCATGGACGGCGAACCTGGCTGCGGATGGCACAAAGCCACTATAATGGCATCACCGTGCCAACTGAAGCTTTCCACGGATACCCACTATAGTGGCGTACAGTGCTTAAGAGGTTATGAACGCTCAGTCAGGAATGCTACGTTTTTAGTTAATAAACAAGAATACAGTAAATTCGCGGTATATGTCAACAACAAGGGTCTTGCCAGAACCGTGTTATGTTTACACTCCTCGGCGTCCGAGACCTCTCCATCTTCGCGGCCCCTCACGGGGTGTATCTCGCGGTAGTGGGGATAATTCCGCGACGTTTATCATCCAAGCCTTGGCGACATATATAGAGAAATCATCATAATTCGTTTCAATATTCAGGCTGTCACAAGAACGTTGTACTTCCTTGGAAGGGTTGATTCTTGAGGTGATATGAAGTAACATTTCTCGTTGCAAAAATTTCTTCTGCTGCTCCGTTAAAGACTTGTTAACAGGTATCGCTGAACGTGACGTTGTCATTGGTCGAGCCAGAATCCGGCCACCGTACTCGCGCTCGATCATTTCTCGACAAAGCTGAAAATTGAATAATGTTAATTGCAGGAAACTTTCGTTTGGAAAGTCCCTTTACGGAAGATGAAATAAAGTTGCTGGAAATGTTCAGATAAAAAATGGCTTTGTTTAGGGAAGAGTCGATTAAAAAATCATGTGGACAGACAGGAGAGCAAATAGAGGGAGCATCGAGGTTTCGCGGTTTGCATAAACAAGCCGGAGAGGCAATACGGTACGGATCAGTTGTGAAGCGAAGAGCACGAGCAGCATAAGGAAACCATTGCTCTGCAGCAAGCGCAAGGTGTCCCCGATGAACGGCGCACTATTTTCGGATCGGTAGTCGGTGGCCTGGTGGAAAGTATTTTCGAGAGGTCCCGCGGCAACTCCCAGCCGATCGAGGGACGATTGATGATCCCGGATGAGTGACGAGAGATGGATCGCCTTGCCGGGACACACCACGAGGGAGGCTTAAACGAGTATTTATGTGCGTAAACGAAAGGAAGAGTTAGCGGGAACGCTGGAAAATAAATAACGGGCATGGAAATGGAAATCCTGCGAGGCGGCTGTTTCGATGCTGCGGACCGCGTAAAATCTTTCTCTGTCGAGGCAGAGATTAAAAGGGAAGGGACGTTGGAAGGTTGAAAGGACAGGCGATAAGACAACGTTTCCCAGGCACGCGCTAAAAATAGTGAACGAGGATAAGTAAACACGTTACGATACTGGCACCGTTTCACAAGGTAATCCTATAGGGACCCTATTACTGTGTGGCTAACAATTACTGTGTCTATATTAATTATACTTATTTTTAAAGCAAAATAAATATTATCTCTTCGCACTCGAGTGGTGACTCTAGAGCACCACTAAAAATTGTCGTGGCATTATTTCAAAGAAATTACAAAATATTTGTTACATTACAAAATTTGTATTTAACAGATTACTAAACATTTAAATATTGTATGTAGAAATAGGATCGGTTTCGTATGATTAAAATGAAAATATTCTAAGACGGAAGAAAAATTTAGTTTTAGAATTAAAATAGCGCCGAGTGCTAAGAATTGAAAGAAAGATATTAATTCTTTTCTTCGAAATCAGTTAACCCTTATCACTCGAATGGCGACTCTAAGGCGCCACTAAAAATTGCCACACTATTATTTAAAACAATTTTTATACTATATCCAAGAAATTCATAAACATTTTAGTGTTGTAAGTACGAGTAATACGCGTCGTACGCATAAAAGGATATAGATCATGCACAATGGAAATATTCTAAGGCAAAACAAATGGTTTTAAAACAGCTTCGAGTGCAAAGGGTTAATATATATGTTGTATATCTCTTTTTGTAGATTCATTATGCTTTAAAAATAAGTGTAATTAATATAGTAATTGGGTCCCTTAAAGGAGTCTATTTTTCGACAGAACAAAATGATGTGCCGAAGGTCATAATAGCTCGCTTCGCATGACATACGTCAGTCTAAAACGACTGCAACGAGGTGTATTGTACAGGTTATCCTAGAAATATTGTGAGTCCTTAAAAGGGCTGATCAGCGAGGTGATACGAAGTTACTTTTTCCTCAATGGAAACGTTCCCTGTGGCTTTGTTAACGAGATATGAGCAAAAACCATTGTCCAATCAGAACCCTAGTCTGCTGTTCGCAGTAGCGATGGCTACTCGCTGCCCTAAGGCCAAGCAAGTTGACAACACACAGAATTACAATTGAATTATTCATTATATTCCATTATAAATGTAATTACAAAATAATTGAATTACATTGTAATTCAGTCATATTGTAATTTACAATTCAGATCTTCATTGGATTAAATTACAATGTAATTCGGAATTCCAATTGGAGAATTATAAAATACTTTACAATTAATGTACATAAAATAGCATTACGAATAGAAAATACAACGCATAGACAGCAAACAAGTATATGCAAGGAAAACATGTAAAAATAAATCATACTTCTTCAAAGCTCTTGGCTATAATTTGGAGAGCTGTATCTTAATTATATTGTGTTTCAATCGCACATCTGATTAAAATAATTAGTAATTCAATTGATGTTTATGTCCTTATTCTTTTCGGACCCTTACGATTCAATGTACAGGGTGTAAAGAAATTATATATTGCTACCGTCAGCGTGATCCTATACCCTCGGTTAGGTGGAAATTGATGTGAGGAAGGTACCGCGAAGTTGCCCTTGACCTTGAACTTCAAGATTAAAAGGTGAACTGATTTCCTGATCGCATCGTATTCTACTTGTCACGGGGATAGAAATTGTAAAGAAACCATGGGTCAAAACTCGATCGTTTCCTTAAAAAATTATGATAAAATTTGTTCATTGCCAAACTGATTTCGCTGAATTTGTTTGACCGTAGTGAAGACGCAGCGCGTAGCCAACGCTACTGGCAACGTTCGACCGGCTGATTCGCGTCCGATTGAACAATATTTTTTGTTAATGTCTCGTTAACAAAGCCACCGAGGACATTTTCGTCTAGGGAAAAGGTTTTGCCAAATCGTATTCAATTCTGATGACTAGACTACAGATTTTATTCATTTATGACAAAAATGGGTAAGCACAATTTATAGCAGTGGAAATATCAAAAAGATTTAAGGGCACCAGCGTATTATTTTCAGCTCAATAAAATAATTACAAAAAGAATGAAATTTTTATTTCGCTCCTGTGTCTTGCAATCAAGGCAAATATTTTTAATTTTGCATAAAGATCCGCAGACTACTGATGACGAATGGCGTCGAGGCCTTTTTTTAAATGGATTCTAATGGCCCTCCCGTATTTCAGACTATTAACGATTTTCATGCGGTGCATAAAAATTGATGTACTACACCACCGTGGCCTATCAACGTGCGCCAGAATAAACTTTCCGTTCAGGCTGTAGCGATGATTTACGGTAGCAAATGGGAAATAATTGTCGAACGGCGAGCAAGCGTTCGCGCGGCCGCGAACAAAGAGTCCGCGATTAGACCGCGTATCGATTAGTTTTCCATTAATAATCTGGAACTGTGTTAATTAACGGCCGTTGCCGGGGGAGGTGATTGCGCGCGTGATCGCGGAATAAACGAAAGGCGTACCATTAGCAAAAGTATCACAGCACTTAGCACGAGTCCGGCGCGGCGGTCGTTGGTGTTTTTCGTCGTGATCGCCGACACACGCATTAGCCTTCCCAATAATCAGGGAGGACTTTCGTTTCCACGTGAGCGTTATGCACGTGGACGTCATTAACAGTCAGGCTTTAAAGCAGCCTTTTACGCTTTACGACCCTCGGCCGGGCGCGCGTGCGAGCGTATGGCTCTTCTCGCGTAATGGTTCCTCGTGAAAGTGCACGTCGAAAGTCAGGCAAAAATTCGAAACGGTCGGTTGCCAGCCGAGCAAAAGATCCCCTCTCCCCTCCCCCCACCTGAGGGAGGTGAAGGGTTGCCAAGGCGTCGATACCAGTCCTCACAATCAAGGGATAATTCGTTTAACCGCGAGATTAGCCATTTCGGGATCGAGCGCCGCGTAACTCGTTTAACGTCGCATTAAATCATTAACTTGTCAGCGAAAAATTCTCCGCCGCGCCGGAGGGTTGGAAAAGATTGGCGGCACTGGCGGCGGAGTTCTCGTTGTAACGAGAAGGGGTGATCTCGACGCCCCCCCCCCCTTTCCCTGGAATCAACAAGAGAAAGACAATATTAATTACGCCCTTTCCTCCGCGTCACCGATAAATAACTAGACGCAGAGTTTATCCGTCCGTTCGCCTGCCTGTCCGCATTACTAATATAAATAGTACTCATCAGAAGAACCTACTATAAACCGTCCAAGTTTCCATCAGCATATATCTCCCGGTAATCCTTGCGGGAGGTATTCCCTAGATTAAAAGGGGAGGAATTAGGGTGGACCTATTAACGGGCGCATTAAAACGTATGGACCAGCGACGTTCGCCGAAACAAGTATGTTGCCACGGAGCATTATCCGTTCGGTAATTCACCAACCACGGAAGCTCCCCCTACCCTCCCTCTCGTTCTCCTTTCCGTTACGATTTTCCTCCAGCAACCCCCTTACCCGCTACTTCCTCTCTCTCTCTCTCTCTCGCCGCCCTCTGTCCACTTCTTCTTCTTCTACCACTTTTTCTTTTTCTTCTGTTTTATTGTTCTCCCGGTTGCCCTCGAGTTCCGACTTTTGGCGCTCGTCGGACGCCCCCACCCCGCTCTGAGGATCTCTTTAGTAAGATGGTCGCTCGCTCTTTATTCTCCCGCTTATTCGACTTTCTCGGCGTTCAGAGAAAGAATTCAGGGGCTTTAACGATTCTCGACCCCCCGACCCACGGAGCGACGAGGTGCTTGGCCCGGGACTTAAAGGATGAGGCGTGATTCGCAGAACCGGAAAGTATCTGCCTTCTAGTCGCGTCGAATCGCAATCCTCGAGATCTCCGGGAACACTCGGCTTCCGCGTTTTTTCATCGCTGTGCGAACGATCGTCTCGCTGCAATTTTTCGAAGTAAATTTCGAAAGGCGCGGATCTGGAAATAATCGGCGAAAACGGATGTGACATACCGGATGTGACGTGTACACATGCACACGCAGTTTTGATCTATTTCCTGAGGTGAAAATTGTCAAATTAATTCCAGTTATTTTATAGAACACTGTGCACTGTTAGAGCAATTCACGTCGCAAACGGTATTTCATTGATTTTGGTAATTGGCGAAATATATTGACAGCGGAGAATTAACACTGAACCTACCAAGGTCGAAACGACCGGTTTTCTATTTTGCAATTATTGAAATTATAAAAAGTTTTTATAGAAAATTACTGAGGTGACCTCCCTATTTAAGTAGATGTTATAATGAAAATCGTCCAAAGTTTAGGTAAACTTAATCTTTTTCCTTCTATAAGACGTTTCACTTTTACAGTGGCGGCCATACACTTACACTTTGTCATCAAGCCATTCTTAATGATATTGACGTAATGAAGTGGCCGGCACAATCTCCGAATCTGAATCCAATCGAGATGTTGTGCAATGATGTCGACAAACATATAAAGAAACAAAAACCGAAAAATATTAATGAATTGTACACTATTGTACAGGAAGAAATTCGAAGGAATGGAATTCGATACCTGCTAGCAGATGTGCTAGACTTATCAAATCCATGCTGCAAAGGTGTGCTGCAGTTATCAAAAATAAAGGTCTACTAAGTCTACTATCAGTTAAAGAAACATGTGAAAATATAGGTATTCCGATGGGCACTTAACTATGTGTCCGCAGAAAATTTGACACTTCAGTATAAAAATATGGAAAACTTTTTAATTATAGTAAATTAAGGAAAGCTATTTTGATGTCTTATTATGTATATTGTAAACTTATAAAAACTATAATTGATTTCCGTATACTTCTGTAACGTACAAGTGTACGGGAAATACTGTATATTTTTTGTACTTGGTAGGTTCAGTGTTAAGGGGGCCGGCAGACATTTGGCCTTCACTGTCACGCTATGATACGCTGTGCTTTTTTTCTAGTCATTTTAAGTCTTAAATAAGTAAGTAATCAATTAAAAATGCATACCCCGTCTGTCCAGAGCCTTCTTTTCGATACGAACACTGAATCTCTCGAAATTAAGAGAATCTCTCTGCGGCAGCCATTTTGCGACGTCATACTTGCTTCAGGAAGCGAGTTTTCTGCCGAATATTACAAAGTTCCCCACGATGAGATAGAAATTCGCAATTCGGGCTCCGGACAGACGTAGATTGGACATTTAGGAAACACAAGTGACCACTTTTAAACTGCTCAATGCAATATTGAAGCATCAGTTTGTCAAGATTTTGACCCTTGCAAGTTCATACAAGTATATTGCATAGAGATTCTCTTAATTTCGAGAGATTCAGTGCTCGTAACGAAAAAAGGCTCTGGACAGACGTAGCAAAGACATGTACATACACGGTGGCGTGGATTTTTAATTGATTACTTACTTATTTAAGACGTAAAATGTCAAGGCCAAATGCCTGCCGGCCCCCTCAAGTAAGGTTTCTGCGCATCGAATGTGTACAGAAAAAAAAAATGGCATCGGCTGGTAACGGAACTTACTAAATCCACGAACGCCGTGGCTCGCACAGGACAAGTTAATTACTGGATCCCAGGCTGACTCTTCATGGTTGCGGAGGAGGGATATTCGTGGCGTTGGTGGTGCGCCGGCAAAAGGCACCGCGACAAATCGTCGATCAGATAGAGAGGCGGCCGGAGTTCCGCGGCAACACACTGCGACGGCAATGGCGTAACTACAACGAAACGCGACACCTGCGCGGGTCCCACACCGATGCGGATCTACAGTAGGCGCAACCGGTCGTAATGCTGATTTAATTTCAGCCGCGAGAGATCAAAATCGTAGATCTCGTGCTTTTTCGTTGGCACTTAATGGCCACTTGACACACTCTCGCCGTACACGCGCGCGATTCGAGGCGACGCGCCGGGGTCGCAGGTGTGCTCGCGCGAGCGTCAAACGTTCGCTCGTTTCGACAAATAAAATTAGTCCCGCGGTGACTCTGTCGGGCCCGCGTGCGCGCGCGCGCGCGTAGGACGCGATGGCTATCTTCGACGGAGAGAATAAATATGACCGAATTCGGCCGCGTCGGGGGCGTACCGGACCAGATGTCGAACAATACCTATCGGGCAGCGATCTTCACGGTCGCGTTCTCCGCCCCGAACGCGGGATCGCGTGTTTCGTTCGTCGCGTGGGGATACGTTCGATGATCTCCACGTGTGTTAGGAAATATCGAAAGAATGTCGCGTTCGTTAACGAGGACGCGCGGGGCGAGATGTTGGGACAAGAAGAGAGGGGACCAGAAAAAATGAGAGACGCGGGCGCGTCGTTTTTGCCGGAGAAACGTGATCATGAGTGATACGCGACAATATCCACCCCAGGGGCATCGGGCAGAAATTCACTTGCCGGGGAAATTAAAAACAGTCATCCGGAGCCGGGCCCGCTAATGGCGGACATCGTTCATGTCAATATGGACCATTGCCCGTATTACCATATTACGTTTAGGAGAGCCCCCACGACCCTATACTCGGCGGGTATTGCTTATAAATACCAGCAATTACAAAACGGGGGAGGGTAGTCCGCCCGTCTTCCGTCCTCGTCCGCCTCTCTCTCTCTCTCTCTCTTTCTCGCCAGCTAGATGGAAACTCGATTATATATGGTAGGCAGTCGAGCCTACTACCCTCCCTCGCAATCGCATTAACGCTCAGGGTTTATCTGGGTGTATTTTTTTTATTTTTCATCCGGAGCACGTCCGACGATCGCACCGTCGTGCGTCGTCGTTGTCGTCGTGGCTCGGTCCTCCGCACCCCGGGATTTATAAAATTAAACTCGAGCCGAACCCGGGGCCGCCATGGTCCAATTTTAAACAACCATGCCCACGGAATTGCCGGCTAACTAATACCCGCGGGCGGAAATTGAGAAAATTGCTCGGAGAACGTGATCGAGTGGTAATCGGGCCGATTTTTTACGCGACGATGAGACGCGGACGCGTCTGTTGGTCCCCCCAACCCCTCAACCCCCAACCCCGGATTCCGTTTCTCTCTTTTCGCTCGCGTCCTCTCTCGACGTTACTGGCTGGCACGGCGCGGCGGGCAAACTCGGAACGATTAGTGTATATTCAGGGGGCGGAAAAAGGGGTTGATCGCTCGACGGTGATCAGTCAGACAAGAAAAATATCGCTCTATATACGTGACTATTTATTCTCGGGCAACATCGAGTCGATTTCGGTACGGCTCGGCGGAACGAGCGAGCACGAACGTAAGAACGGCACGTGCGGCCTCAAGACTTCCGATCAATTAACTCCGCTTTGAATTCGCGGCGAGCGGGGCCCGAGTTTTCCTGCCCCGCTTACTTGTTAGCCGACGAGCGACCACCGCCGCCCCCCCCCCCCCCCCCTTTCGCCCTTCTTCGCCGCCCTCGACCCTACGTTAGCCGGTTCTTTCTCTTTCTCTAAGGGGTTCGCCACGGTTCTCTAGCGGGTTCTATCCGCGCGCAGCGAGATGCTACCCTCTTGGCACCCTTCGGGGAAGAGGATCGAAGCATATTGACGGGTCGACGGCGTTCGACCGTGGTACGATACACGAGCTCTCGAGGGTGCTCGAGGGATGCAATAGTAAATATTAAAGCACGCCGCGGAGTCATTGGGGCGGTAATGGGTGTCGCCCAGCGAGCATATAAGGTTCAGCGGCCATACCTGATGATTGCGGGTAGATGGAACGAGAGACGGCGATTTGACAGGCATGGGAAACACTCGAAAATTTCGTGTGGCAAGACCCTACTCGTGCGACGTTCTCTCGAGTACGCTCATGGGAGAAAAAAATATTTTCTGCCGCGAACAAAGCTCAGCGAACGAGAGTCGCGTGTATATACTCTGTTCCGCTCTCTTACCCGCAATTGTGTTTCGTTGAAAATGTCATCGAGCCTAGAGTATTCTCGTTACGAGAATAAATATCGTATTGCAGAATATAACATATACGTGCCTAGCAACCACCGAGGCGACGCGACGCGACCCGACGCGACGCGACGCGCGACGCTCGGTTTCGTGCCGCGGCCGATTACTATGGAAAAGTGTCGACCCGTTGCATTACGATTCGAAGCTCTATGAAAGCCTAATAGCTTTTCAGGCGTTGTGTACGCGGCACTCGAGAAAGAACGAGAGGCACCGTGATCGGCCAATCGCAGCCGGCCATCGACCGTGTACCGATCGTCGGTGGACCAATTATAACTGGTTTCGTAATTTTTGTTACAGCCTGTTCGGTCCCGCCGATCCCGTCGATGTAACTCGATATTATTATTACGATCGACAGTGACTAAGTGTCGAGGCGCAATGCAACCGTGTGGCACGCGTGTGCACGCCGCGCGGGCGCGCGCGAACGGCCACACAGGTAGAACAGACACGCGTGCGTTCGTGTTCGTGTTCGTGCGCGGCGTTGCGTAAAAAGGCCTTAATAACAGCGTGCGTTTCGCAGCGCGAGGTCCGAGTAAACTTTACAAAATATCTCACCAAGGGGCCTGGCCACTCGCCATTCTCTCCTCGAAACGCAGCCGATAAATGAATCAGAAAATAACGGCGGGAGCTTCCCACACGTGGCGGGCCACGTGCTCGATAATTAGATATTCTTTAGGCGGTGCATTAGTTCGCGCTCGGTATTCCATTAAGCGTCGGGAAACATTGTAGCACGGCCACGCGGTCGGTCTCCCACCCTCGCGCGGCTTTCGCGCCGAACGGACGCCAGCCAGCTTGGCTTCGCTTCCCTTAGATTTCCTTTATATTAATCGTCGACGAATTTAACGGCCGTATAGCGTGTTCCACGGCCACGAATATCGTTCCTGTTGGCCCGAACTCCTCTCCGTCTCATCTCCGATCGGAAGTCGCTGACACGCCCCCTGAGACGTTCGCCAAGGAACCCGGCGGAAATTAATTATTGCCGGGGGAACCGTCGCGTCGCGTCGCCGATAACCTAAACCTAAACGACCGAGTATTATGTGTTACGTGAGTGGAAGCGTTGCGCTTAAGCTCGCCTGTTTGCGCGATCGTTTTACGAAGTATCCCCTCAATGCCGAAAATTATGACCAAGGGCGCGCGAGAACCCGAAAATATCGGAAACTCGATGTTCGGGACGAGTCGGGTTCCCGAAAATTTCTAGATTCCCGGGCGAATTGGGTTTCCCGAAAATTTCGAGAACAGCTCGAACTGCTCTGCAGCAGTAGCGTGCAAAATATGTGGACAATAATTTTATAATAGTAGATGAAATAAGTGAAAAGTAAACAACGTAATGTCCCGGGAACAGAATGACAAATCCAAAACCGTGAATTATGTTTTAGTGGGGTTTTCGAATTTACTGGAAATCCCGATAAATTGGAGAATCTCAAAATGTTGTGCTCCCGACCCGACCCGGCCCGATTTTTCAGATCCTCACAGAACCCCACTCATGAGCCCAACGGAAGGTTTAGTATGCGAACCACGCGACGCGGAGCGTATTAATAAAACAGTTTCAGGTTGCAATCGGTAATATTATTTCACTTATGAGCACCGCGATTGAAATTGTGACTTGGGGAGCGTACGATTATGTTAACGTCCACGACGAGACTTTGATTTATCGTTGGACACAATACGATTTTAGAACTGGATGTTTGGGTTGTCTACACGCAATCTGAAAAGATTGTTTGACTGACAGAATCTCCATTCGTGCACCCTTGCTTTCACGCCGTGGAACCGGACCATTTTTAAAACCGTATTGTGATCGGTGACAAGAAATGAACGCTATGAATCGATACAAAGCGGGAAAAGGTATTGGTGCCTGGGAAGGTAAGACCCGGATAACAATAGCACCGTCTGAGCCGCGCTAAGAGAAGATTAAGTTGTATCGGTGCCAGGGCATTAAGCGTAGTGTATTACAAACTGTTAAAACCCAGGGAAACCATTAATTTTGTCGATAGTCGTCGTCGTTGCGTCAACGAATGTCCTGCGTGACAATGAACTCGGAAATTCGAAACCATGAAAAAAAACTTCTACCGTTGTCGTTTACCTCGCGACGACAATAAAGAGTGAGACTGAAAGGCTTCTGGAGAACGTTGCAAAATGCAGAAACGGGTAATTAACTCTTTGCGCTCGAAGTTATTTTAACTTGAAAACGAGACATATCTTCCGACCCAGAATATCTCCCTTCTATATATATATTTTTTTTTCATGTTATATAATCCAATACTCAAATGTTTAGTAATTTATTAGATACAAACAAATTTAATATTGTAAAAAATATTTCTGATAATGACACAGCAATTTTTCCTGTATTACACGGCATGCGCATCGTCAATTTTTGGCCTACTTCTAACGCTTATATTACCAAATATCAGCATAATCTTGTCAACTCATGACCAGCGCGCGCTAGATCGAACCTTCCTCTTTCGGATGAGCCCTTTCCCAGCGAAGAATATTTTCATATAAGGACGAGAAGTCGAGGCACGTAAAACCATTTTTCACCTATTCTTGTCGGTAACGTGGTCACTCTACCTTATCGCGAATCTACGGAGTCTTGGCTCTCGAGCATGAATATTGCGTTTTATTCTTGCTGTCGGCTTGCGCAAAATGAAAACGGATAATCGGAATTGAGAGCGTGATTCTGCTATCGATGGACGACCAAAGTGTCCGGAAACCTGACGATCGTTCGACAGAAAGGGCACAGAGAGGTTGAAGCGATGGCGATTCCGCTCGGCGAGGGCCGTAGTTAAACGGTGTAACGCAGATTAAACAGCCGGTGGACCGAGTAAATTTCACCGGGCCGGTGTAAAACGGTATTTTGTAATGTGTATCGCGGTGGGGCGCGCTCTGACTCCGAGATTAATGCCATCCCGGGCTTTACATTTCATTGGCCCGCGCGGGTCGACTACCGTTCGCGTTTATACGCGCATAAATGGAGGCGTTAAACCGACTGGCTGACAACTCCGATAATTGCCTCCGCGTAAAACCCGTTATGACGCTTGTTTGTTAGTTTCGCGAGCGCGCAACTGCCGGTCCCCGATACACTTTCCGTCCGCTCCTCTTTTTCTCGCGCGTCCTCCGTGACTTACAACTTCGCCAAACAACCTGGCAAAACTTCCACCGTTTACGGGAAACTTCCGGCCGTATTCCATCCGACGGGACGAAGTCATAAAAGAAAAAAAAACGTGAAAAAGAGAAACTTCACAGAATTCTACGCGTATGCCTAAACTTCTCGCGAATTCCAGGCGAACGCGCTCGAGCGTTCATAAATTTTTATCAATTGGCCATCTCGAATTGAATGCGCAAGGAAATCAATTTCTTCACGTAGTCCAATTTATTTACTTATAGTTTATTTGAACGTGGTCACGTTAACTGAGGATCTTTATGCATTTGTAGCAACCGCAAATATTCAAATATGCAATAATATAAAATTCCACAGAATTTTCAAAGGCTACTACACATTTTATTTCTTTCCACTTGGATAAAGAATCTGGTAAATATTGATCTCGAGGAAGCATTTTCTTGTCGTTGTACGGTGTCATTTTATAGTGAAACCTCCAACAATTTTTCCGTACATAAAATGACAAAGACATTTTCATATTCTGCCTTGCGTAATCCGTTACGGAATAAATTGTCATTTAAGCGTGGTTGTGCAATACAAATATGATTTTTCGACTTCCGATTGATTCATCTTCGTTGTTCTCCTGTGTAACGTAGTCGGTTAAGTTTCCGAGAGTACAGTTATAATCGTGATAGCGAATTGAATTTCGCCGATGAAATCGTTACCGTGAAATTGTTTCTAAGACCCGAGCAGCGAACGTCTTGATCAAACTTTGACCGACAAATTTGACGTATGACTGCTGTTATGTCATGTGACATCACGAAGATGTTTACGCGCAGGATACGCGATACCGCGAGACACGACGCACACGAGTTTTCGTTTCCTAAACGTGTTATTTTCAACCGATGAGGATAGCACACGTCAATTTGGCCCCACGACATTTACAGTTCGATTATCCTGTCTGTCATAATGACCAATTACATACTACTGTTTCTCCGATCTATCTCCAGCCCGGCGTGTATGATGAACACATGATCGACGGCAAATTACATGCACAAACACACATAAACACACACGCGCGCGCGCGCGCAGGCCACGTAATACTGGGACAAGTAATTACCGACAGATTACCGTTCGTGATGCAATGGAGATCGTGCCTTTTCTCGTTTCAGTAGACGTCACATTCCGCCTTACGGTCGCGAGAAATTCATATAAACAATCATTGAACGTATTCTTCTTGTTTGGCCTCTGCTGCAAAATAACACGCTACATGGAAATAAATTATCGTAACGTGTCGAAACAACGCCTTTAATTCCCGATATTATTACAAGAAACAGTACCCGCCTATTACCACAGACGCGGTTCTAAAATGCCGTTCATTACAACGACAATTTCTCATTAAAACTTCTGCGCAGTAAAAGTTCAGTTCCAGAAAAAGGAAGAAACGTGCGAGTTCACGCTAATCGTTTCTCGTAAATTTCCTGAGGGGGATGAAAATATTAACGCGCCGTATTTTCTAAAACACAACGACGTTAAAAGGGCCGGGGGGAGGAGTGAGCCGCGAAGATACGAATCTGAATCCACCCCTTCTCTCTTGATGCTCCTCGCAAGGGTTAAAGAAGTGTCAGGACATTAAGCGAAAGCGAGCGAGAAGGGTTAGTTCCCGGTTAACCGCATCGGTCCCCGCTCCTTTCGTCGGGAATAGCGCAAACCACGCCAGCGCCCATCCCCCGAGTGATTAAAAACAATTACCGTTTCGTCGGAGTCCCTTCCCCCTTTCCTCTCCCCCGTAACGAGCATCCTCTTTCCGGGGAAAGGAGAAGTAGGAGGAGGAGGAGGGGAAAAAAAGCGAACGGTCGAGCATCTGAGTCCCTGCAGGTTATACTTGGTCGAATATCCTCGGCTCACCCCCTCGCTGTCATTTCCGCGGGTACATTTCTATGAAAATATTTCGCCGTGGTTAGGGTTGCCCATAGGTAGGGTTAGAAATCCATGCGCAGATCCTACCCGTATATCCCGGGAGCATGGTTTCTCGGGGGTGGCGAGCCATGTACAACAAGGGGCGAAGCCCCGGCAACTTTGCTAGACCGGAGGGATGATTTTCGCGCTAAATCACCGAATAACTTGGCCGCAGATCCAGCCTGTGTACATCGTCGGATCGGCGAACGGTCTCGACTTTCAGGCGCGCGGAAACGCTGCACGGATTCCTCGAGGCTCTCGAAAGCATCTGGACGTGGCTAATTAGCGATCAACACCCACAGGAGGAGGTTGCGCCCTCAAGGTTCGCCCGTAGCACGTACAACTCTGATCGTCCGTGGAGCTCGACCGTAACCTATTGTTGGCCGTTCCCGGGGTGACCTTTCCAGGGAATTCACCGTGTTCGTAGTAACTCGCGGGAGGTGTGTTAAGGCAAAGGGTAAACTAGATTCACGATACGTTGCGTTCCGCTATTTTTCTAGCATCCGTGTCGTTTAAGAATCAACATGCACGGTAGAACCTGGTTCATTCGAAGTTTGTTTATACGAAGCAGCTATCTAATGTCACCAGATATTATTTCGTAATTAAACGTAGAACTAAAACAATCTAAAGAAACTTCAATAAACTTCATTTATGCATAATGCATTCGAATAAAACTTTAGACATATCTTTTATATAACTGTTTATATCCTTTTTTGGAATGATATTGTCCCAACAACGTTTGGTCACGAAAACACGAGTTAACTCGTGACCGGTCAGCATTGTGTTAACACTAGATTTACGGGACCCGACAAAATTACGGATTCTAATATTTTTAAATTGCGAATATTCAGATTGTAAAAATGCATCGGGTATATATTATTAAAGAAGATGACTACAAACTTTGATCGATACATTCATGTTATTTTTATAAAGTAATGTAAAATAATCATCTCTAGTGCTCCGTAAACCTAGTGTTAACCGAGCCTTCATTATACCAAGCGTGCTATTAGTTACATGGAGTGTTATTTCAAACAATACGAGAAAATGGTACTTACAGATGTTGTAGGGTTTAAGAAACTACATAGTAAATTCTTGCAAGTGGAGTCGTAGAGAAAATGTAAAGGTCAGCTTTGTTATTTTAACTAGAATGTGCAATTTTTTATACTCGATTTCGATAGATTGGCGTATTCTGAGTATAAAAGTACTAAAGTGTATTTGTCCTGAAACTTACCGTTGCTGAGATATTTGACTCATGTTCCAACAAAGGAGAAAACGAGGATTGCTGCGGACAGTCGCGCGACCTTTACGCACGGAAACAACAAACTTCTATTATTCTAACGTCGACCTCTGTTATCGCAACTCATAATAGCCGCAAGGGGGAGTAGTTAGTCAACCTCTATTATTCGAGGTCGCCGGTTATCCGAGCATCCTTGCACCCGGACGTGTCCGGACACACGAGGTTCAGCTGTATTATTCGATTCGTAACTCGTTTGATTACTCAAAAACTGTAGATAAATTTTTAGTATGAATGTAACTTACGTTTTAACACGCGTTCAATTGATAGAAGATTTTTCGATAAAACAGAAAAACCGTGATGGTCAATAATCGATGAAAGTATCTCTCTATTTTAATAAACAACGCAGCCTTAGAAATGATTGACTAATCATAGTCAATCATCGGAGACAGTTAAAATTGTGCCAGTCAAGCGGTCAAAGTTGATATATTTTTACGGCTGCGAACAAGCCGTTTAAAACGCCACAGTTTCTCAATATTTATATTGAGTCGGCCTTGGTGCGACAAACAGTTCTGCGATGCACCTACCATTTTCAATGTAACCATCCCCCAAACGATTTTAACAAAATAACGCAGCTGCTTCTGGGCCCCATCAACCCCTGGGCCTGGTCGTAAGTCTAGAACACGTCAACAGAGTTGTTGATAGAAACGGCACGTCGTATCGACGCTTTATCTTCCGGCCGGGCGTTATTTTAATTTATATACAGCGATTTTTATTACGGTACTTCCGGCGGAGCGGAACCGGCCCGATTCGACATTCGAACGTAGCGAAGCAATTTTTACGAGCAGCGTAACTCCTCTAACGGCATGAAATATTTCTCCGTGCGTTATTTTGACGAGTTTTATTCAATTTTGCGAGTGAACGAACCGCTGCGGGAAAACGACCGCGATGCAGAAACAGAGAGAGAGAGAGAGAGAGAGAGAGAGAGAGAGAGAGAGAGAGAGACAAGCTCCATTTCCCGGAGTATTGTCGGGAAACGACACGCGTATGGGTCCGGGCGGCAATCACTCTGCTGTATTAAAGTCCCTCATGGATGCATGGAATTTTGCCACGGGTTACTCGCTGTTTACACGGGATCGGGTTCGATACTTTTTCCATTAGAGAGCGATTGCGAGGGAAAATGCGGTTCTATTCGTTACACGCTTACATCGGGCCGCGCGCCGAGGCTAAACGCGTTTATTCGTCTTTCTCTGCGCGAAGCAGAGACGCGTTCCGCCCCGGGAGAAAATTGCGATAATGTTTAAACTGTTACGCCGTCGGCCGCCACTTGAATTTTTGCAACCCCCTTCGCGGTCGGTTTTTCAAACACAAAGGGAACGAAGTATAAAATGCTCTCGTTAAACCGTGCAAAAAGACCGTGCGCTACGGTCGCTGCTTTGTTACACCATCGTCGTGGAATGTAATTCGATCCTCCAACGTATTCCACTTAGCCGCTGCCAGGCTCTTGTTTAACGAGAAACGTTGCAATCTTCGCCAAGCAGACGGGCAAAGAACGGGGCGAGACTTCGGCGGCGAGGGTGGTCTTTCTTTTCAATTCTCACCGAACCGTCTCCAGGCGGTTCAATCAATCGCACTTGGCACAATTAAATTACTTTAACGAGACCGCCGCGCCGCGCCGGTCCACGAAATTAACGAATTCAACCGGTCTGGCCACATAGATTAAAATCGGTTTAACTCAACGTCCCGGGCAATACCCCTTGCCACCTTTCGCCCCCCGTTTCCACCCCTTCGCCAGTGTTTCGTCCTCTTTTTCGCGGGGTTTCCGCGCCGTTTCGAATTTCCGGGCGTCGGCACCCCCCGCAATATCGTAAGTAATTAAACAATTTGCCTACAGATGGAGTTTTTAGCCGAAGCATTTCGCGCTTACTGCCACTCGGCTTGCCGACGCTTCGTTCGCTCCTCTCTCATCACTATGCATAACCACATTGCTCCTATATTAAAGCCGCCGACAGAAAACGAGAGACGGGACGGAAAGAGGGAGGGAGAGAGAAAGAGAGAGAAAGGGAGAGGGAGAGGGGGCAGCGCGTTACTAAAATGCTCGCGTGATTAAAAATGCTGTCGCGGAAATTCCAACATTCGCAGAATGTCAGGCACAACTGCCTGCGGGGGTGGTACCGGTCCTCCGCAACGTTCTCGCACGTCGACAACCTGTCGGGCTCTTACACGCTCTCAACAGTCTCTCTACACTCGAGTAATTAATCGTGAAAAGCCACACGCGTGCCTCACGGAACTGCCATTCTATTCTGAATTGCCTTTTTGCCTGTGGCCACCTTCATCTTCCAGAACCTCGGGAATATTTGTATCAGCTAACCCCCCTACTGTTTTGCGAGGTATAAACTGTAAGCACCGGGGGTTGCAAAAAATAATGAAAACACCTCGCGTATTTGAAAAATTCTAATTTCATTAATTAATTCGAATTTAATGAAAGATCTTCACCATGTTCACTGTACAAATAGATAAATTTGAACTGCGTAGATTGATACTTTGTTGATTCCTCGCAGGGTTACAATTTTTATACCACCCGCTCCTTTCTCCGCCTTTCCCCTCACGCCGGTCAAATTTGAACTGAATAAATAATATTTTTTTAAGAACTATAGTAAATGGTACAGTAGTGTGGGAATTAACGTGAACACACGTTCTCAATGTCTTATTAGTTTTCTGAAGTTGGGAACATGACTGTGTCAGCGGTAGCGGCCATTTTGTTATACTGACCTGTTGAGAGGTATTGACGTGTCGTTAGTGGATAAGTCCGTAATTATATAATTTGTAATTCTGACCCTAACCCTAACGGAACGTTAATACCTCTCTACAGGTCAGCACAGAAGATTAGTTCATCGAACGTACAACAAAATGGCCGCTACCCCTGAGATAGTCATGTTGCCAACCTGAAAAGACTAATAAGTAGACTGCGGATCTTTATGCAAAGTAAAAATCTTCTACCTGAATTGCAACAGACTGGAGTGAAATAGAAATTTATTTTCTTTCTTAATATGTTTAATAGGTTGAAAATAACGTAACAGAATTTAAAATTTTTCTAAAGTTTTAAAGTAGGCCTACTCAATTTTGTCATAAGTGCATAAAATCAGCAGTCTACCAATAAAAGAATAAACATATTGGTGTGTTCATATCAATTCGCACACTACTGTATCTCGTAAACTCTTCCCAGTCTGCTGGAAAATACTATTGCCACTTACATATAGTAACCCTCTCCAAAAGCGTTTGTCAAGTCTGCCACAATGCAAAACTGACCTATAAAATAGTATAAGCTAGGGGTTATTAAGAACTGTTGTACCAACTGACCAACTGAAATAAATAAATAACAGATGAAAACAAAATTATTTAGATCGATTAAATTGGTAATGATCGATCCAGTTGACAGAAACGACTGCGTTAATATTCACTGGATAAAGAACAGTAAGGCTGAAAGGGCGAAAGTGAAATTGCCTGTTTCAAACAAAAACATGCACATTGTAGAAAGGCAGATTTTAACTTCGGTGGAAAAGCATCAGGTGCAAAGGCAGTTACAAGGTGCACGGGCTTTCCACAGGTAATAGTCGTATGATAAGCATCGATTTGCGGAAAGAGCTCGTACAAAAATTACCACCAAGTTTAAACAGCGCGAGGGTGGCGAGTTTACCGTCCTTTCGACGCTCGGTTACAAATAATATATGTATACAGCACTGTCGATGGTGTTAATGTTTTACTGGACGAGACACTAGGCGGCGTCGATACGATCGCAATTTGCTTTACGACAGATCGAACGACGCAGATTAACGGGAAAGAGTGAAGCGTTGGTCTGCAAAGAATAATGTAATTTTCTCTCTCTCTCTCTCTCTCTCTCTCTCTCTGTGTGTGTGTCTCTCTATTATCCGTGCCTCTCTTTGTATCGACTTGTCATGTGATTAACCACAGAAGAACTGCGCCGCGAAAACAAATACGTTAGATCTTCGTCTATTTGCATAACATTTATACGGACAAGTCACTGTTCAGTCAGGATAATTTCAAGTAACATAACGAGTAACATAACGAACGTGTATTGTTAATACTAGGTTCACGGGACCCGCCAAAATGACGGGATCTAGTATTCTTAATTCACAATTATCGAAACTGTAAAGATGCGCGAATGAGAAATTATTCAACAAGTTTATTTCTTTCTCTAAAAATTTGGATAGTTACATTTTCGTTACTTTTATAAAGTAATGTAGAATAGGCATATTTAGTGCTCCGTAAACCTAGTGTTAAGACAAAATTCCGAATCTTTATGCACTTGTAACTTCTAAAAGTCGTTTAAAAGTAGCAAAAGTACAAACTTTAGCAAAACTCAACACAGTTTCTTTGTTAATTTCTACATATATATTAATAATATTCTAGAAAAGAAAATTATCTGGAATTTTTTTTTTGTTGAAAGTATGCGAAACTGCAAATTTGGATAGACATCTGGTAGTTCGGCAACGTCCATAAATACTTTTTCAATAGAATGTGATCGAAAAACCGACTGTTTGTGGCACAATGGATTTTTCTAACGGCTGGTAGAATTGCTTTAGGTCAACAAGCAGGCGAGAACGCTAGACGGGCTTTATTATTAAACCATTCGGAACTATACTACCGGCGGCATGTCGGAAGAAATCGAGTTACATTGGAGTTTATAAAGTTTAGTAGAAAAAGGTGTGCGTAATCTCTGAGCGATCTCGCACCGGTTTAGCGAATAAAACCGTTCCCTCCGGAAGAATCATTACCATCGTTCCCGACAAACGTTAGAACACGGAGCCAACGAGCAGGGCTTTTTTTCCCCTGTGATCTAACCTGTCGCGGCGCAGTTAACGCTCAACCACTGTTACCAAGGCTCGCTTACAAAACGTATCGTCCATAGAGGGTACGCCTTTTCCTGCGCTATCTGAATCTTTATGGGGCAGGTTTAACTACGGGGGTAAATAGTGAGCGGGGCCACGACTAGTCGTAATGACGATGCCCGTGACACTTACCGCCCCTATTACCGCGTCCGGCCATGCCCCAAAGGGGTGAAATAATTCGCATGTGAATTGCGAACGCGCATTCCTCGCGCACCACGCTCGCGGAAAAGATAAATTCGAACGAAATAATTGAACAACCTCTCTCTCTCTCTCTCGGGTACGCGCAGTTTGCGCAGTTGCGCAGCTAATTCGCCGTCCAAGCGTCGCGCAGTTTCCATAAAATAGTAGGAATTAAATCGAATATCTTCATGCCGTCAAATGGGTCAACACAGAGAGCTAATACAGAGATTTATATCGGATCTCATTTGTTAAGTAAATAATAGTCAAGGTCGAGAATCTTGTGTCAGTGATTTTTGCATATCTCTAGATACTGCCAAGTCAATATTTTCTAGCCAATTGAAAATGGATTCTTAAATACTTTTACATTTTTATGTAATATTACTGATGTTCGATATTCTTTGTTATTGGACTAGGACAGGAATATTGTACAGTTTTGGGACAGAAAATTAACGTAGAATTCGGTTCTAGGGCCCCGAAACTCCTAAGATTGTTCTGTTTATAGTTAATAATGTGGGAGACCACAAATGTGGGTGATTAATAATTAAGGGAGACCTAAACTTTTGTCCAGCTTTGTCTCCCGGAAGAAACGGACAACGATGGAAACGACCAAACCAAAGCAGACAAAGGAAAACGGTGAAAGATCCCGTTGCTCCGAACCCCTTGACACGAAGGCACCATCTTCAGCCTTCCATGCCGTCCATAAATGTCATTCGCCTACCCTCGGAAGTAATATTCTCACGTCAAAGGAATCATCAATTCTGTTTGTGACCGAAAGATTGAAACGCCAGGTAGAATTGTGCGCGTGTGCTCGCGCGTCGCCAGAAACGAAAGACGCAAAATTACAATTCCGTTGAAAATTCGGGATTGAATATTCGCGAGTGAATCGGCGACCACGTTATCCGTATAATTGCGAATTTCCCTTAATCTCGGGGAAGCGGGATATGATTGGGATTCACCAATCGCATCCCGCCATTCGATAAAGCCCGAGAGGAGATCAAAGGCACGATCCTCAATGGGTCTGCGTCTCAAAGTACGAGCCTGGACCGCCTTAGAAATATTACACTGCGTGTCCGTTTTAACTCGTCTCGAATCTCAGAGGGGACCGAAGATATGAAAACATTTTTGCATTCATAAGTAACAAGACCAATGCCTGTTTTGAGACGAATTCAACGAGGCGCTACACAATGGTACTTCTCGTTCTATGAAAAATTGGAAAATGGTTAACGCTCTGTAGTTAAATATTAATCGATTTAAAACGTGTATGTATAATCGAAATAGCGGATACGGGTTTTTGGAATTTTTTGTTCTCTGCCACATAATAAAAATTAACACATATATTGACACTAGATTTACGGGACCCGTCAAAATGACGGAGTCTAATATTTTCAAATTGCGAATATTGAGATTGTAAGAATGCATCCATCAGCAATTATTTAACAAATTGATTTCTTTGGGTATACATTATTTTAAATATGGCTACAAACTTTGATCGATACATTCATGTCATTTATATAAAGTAATGTGAAATAGTCATTTTTAGTGCTCCGTAAACCTAGTGTTAACCAAATTACAAAAATTCGTACAGTTATTCTATACTATACTTTATGACAGGAATGAGTGGATGTAATTTAAAACAATAACAACACGAGAACAATTTAAGCGTATCAAGAAAGAAAATAAATTTCTATTTCATTCCAGTTTATCAAAACTCAGGTAGAAAATTTTAAATTCGCGTAAAGATCATTGTCCAGTCATTAGTTATTCCCTTAATCGTCAGGAAAGGTACAAACGAAAAACAAGCTACATAAAATTATTTTGTTAACATTCTAGAACTCTGGTCTCGCTCCGTGACGCAGACGCTGCGTCGTCGGACACTGGTGAGACAATTAACGAGTGACACAACGGTTGCGTCATGGATGTCGCGCGAGACGAGAACTGAAGTTTGACGAAGACGTTGTTAATTGCAATAATGAGACATTATATTCACGAATTACTCTTGCAGAGAAACATTTACTTTTTTCTTTTTCTTTGACACACGTCAACCGTCGAAACTTTGTACTACACGACACGAGATAAAAGGCGCCATTTTCTTTCGCATCACGAACGTCTCAAGGACCATCCGTTGCGAAGGTGGTCGAGGCTACGGGAAACGATGACACTGCCAAAACGTAGTGTCCTTAGTGCACGGTGTGCTGATACGACAGCGATGACTTGAACATGTTGGAGCTGCAACGAGGCATAGGTGTACTTCAGGCGAGAATCATTTTCTTGATGACTTTTCTAGGAAAGCGCAACGATCCTGCAGAGGTGAAGATCGAAAAACAAAAACAACGTCATTCGGTAGTGTCCAAATTATGAAGATGAACGCGACACACACGGCGCTTTTCCGACGTACTGTCTCCCAATTTTTATTAAATGTTTCCTGTATGGCCCTGTCTGACAATTATTTTCGATTTTGTTAACACTAAACCTATCATGGCCGGTCAAATTGACCTTTTCAAAATTCTGCGTACAATTTCGTGCGTACAACATTATCACATCGCTACTTATCTTTACGACTTTTCTTAAAGTATGTATACAATGTATTTTTCAGTATTTATTTCTTGTTTTATTTTTTTTCCCAAGAAATATATGTAGCTTGTCCTACATTGAATGCAATTAAAATTTAATTTCATTCAAATGGTGCGACCAAACTGAAGCTACATAAACTAGTTTTAAGTTAGGTTAAGTTACACATTGAGCTATTATGTAATATGTTAGTAATATGTTCATGTATTGTATCTGCTACGTAAACTGTACTCGGTTTAAAGCATTAAATAAATAAATAATAATAACAAAACACTACCAAAATTAAAACCGGAAGACCTCCTCGGATTGAGCTATTTATTGCGTTTATATGTGAAGAGATCAAACGCTGGTGGTCATGAGACAAAAGTAGGAAAATTAGTAGATTATTGATCGCTTTGTGTTTTAGAAAATATTGATTTAAATAACAAAATAGAAACTGGAAGACCTCCTTGGATTGAGCTATTTATTGTGTTCGTACGTAAAGAGATTAAATGCTGGTGGACATGAGACAAAAGTAGGAAAACTAGTAGATTATTGACCGCTTTGTGTTTTTAGAAAATATTGATTTAAATAACAAAATAGAAACCGGAGGTCCTCCTTGGATTAATCTATTCATCGTGTTCCTATATGAAGAGATCAAATGCTTGTCGTCATGACACAAAAGTAGGAAAACTAGTAGATTATTGACCGCTATGGACATTGCTTTTAGAAAATATTGATTTAAATAAAATGGAATGCCAGCGCTGGTGTCGGGTAACAAGCACAAGTTTGAAACAAGTCATTATAACGAATCTTTCTGTGTTTCTGCTTGACGGCAAAACACAGGGAGGGGGTTCCGCTGCTCGATCGTCGGAGCTCCGGATCGTTTTCGTTTCCTCTATCCCTCCCGTCAACAGCCATTCAATCTCGAGCGCAAAGCAGACCATACAGTATTAACAAAGAAACGGAATATTAATGCGTCCGCCGCTGGACAGAGTCGCGGAAAACGTAGCGCAGCGACGACAGACGCACCGTATACATAATATTTGCATGGGAAATTAAACGACTGTTTGCGAACGAGGAATGTCCTTCGGTGAAAAGATCGAATGGCAGCCGTTGCCGTAGGCACGGCCACGTCGCGTCGCATCGCGTCGCGTCGTGTCGCCGCGCCGGCTATATTCAGAGAGAATATCGCACGCGGATTCGTATCGCCGCGCCGGCAAACGTCGCCCTTATAAAGTATTCCCTCTGATCCGTTCGACGTCGAGGCATTCCCCGTGTCGTCTGTGTTCGATCGCCTGCCTAAATTTCGCTCGCCTAATTCCCGTGGTCCCGTGAAACGCGGCTGCCATTTCATTTCAGACAGTCCGGTCCGATCGAAACGGAGGGAGCGGAGAGTGCTAGTTCGCTCCGGTGCACGCTCTATCTTTCAAAGTAGAATTATTTTTAGAAAAATATGCTATCGCGTCATGTAACAACAATTTAACAGAATTTAATAGATGATAAATTAGTCTTTATAACGGAAGTAAAGCTCCCAATCTTTGTAGATTTTCATCCCCCTCCGTATAGGCTTCAGTAGAAGAAAGTACATCACTTTTGATGAGGCTTTGAAGTCACTGAAAACGCATAATCTGATTTACATTTGAAAGAACTTATAATAAAGAAACTCCGTCGTTACGAAGAACAATGAAACGTTAAATAAGTATTAGATCACAGTTACATGAAAGTTAATTTGTCTCCTAGTTACAAATATTTTTAAGTTAGAGCTACGGAATAATTCTATGGAACAGTAGCGTAATTTCGCCCATTTCGATTAGCCACGGAGCGGCAGCTAATCCCGTTACAAATTGGCGGAGAATCATCAAGGCAAACACGTCCGAGGAATTAATTAACGTCGGCGAACAACTCCGACAGCGTTAGCAATAAAAGAATGGAAAGTATTCGGACTAATCGGGACACGAGGTGTATCGAGTATCGAGTGCGACTCGACTCTCGATTAATGGACGAACAGGATGAAGTCACGCGTCTTCTTTTTTCGCGCGCGTATCTATTACGAATACGTTGCACGATCTAACGCTCGAACGATCGCCGGCGAGAGACGATTTATCACGACGCTATGCACACGATATCGCGCATCTGACTTGCAAAACCGTCGTTACTGATGTCGTACATTTTTTCCGAAAATGCAAATCATTCGACGGAGCAGAGCGGAGCGGCGCGGCGCGATGCGGAATAAATTGAAAAGGATGAATGGGGTGGTGAAGATGACATTCAAATTCGGCCGCGGAGAAAATGACGGAAATATACATATGTCGCGTACCCTTCACGTGTCGCCCGTAATTGGCTGGTATTCAGATATCAAGAAATTGAGTTTCGCCTTCATCCCGAAACCGGGGGACATTTATTCTGAATCAACAGTCCCCCTTCGCTTCTACGGAAACACTCGTCGTTACCGTTACCATGATACCCATGACTATGCACTGCTCTTTTTCATCGATCTATTCCATCTATTCTTTTCTACCAATCTTTATACAAAGTGTAGTATCATTGAACTTGCATCGATCTCAATCTCGTTCTTAATTTTCCTTAATATTCCTCATATATTTCCAATAAACTAGATTTTTTGTCTCAATTAACACGTTCAGTGCCAAATATCAACCCCAGAGATTCTTACAAAATCAGAGTAATTTAATTAATAAAACCAAAACTAGAAATGTAAAATGTATTATAGGGGATGCTGTATTAGTCCTTTCGAATTCGAAAGACTCCTTTCGGTTTATCTGGATATATTATAATGGAAAAGAAATTCTAAACCCAGTGAAAAATCGCTGTCAGTCTTATGTGACTGACGTGGCAGTTAACGTGATCAATGTACACCTAACCCCTACCGAATCTCTGCCACTTCTTTGTGACTGTTCGACCATTGTCATTGACAAAAAACCAGACACTGAATTTTTATACAAAGTGTAACATCATTTAACTTGCATCAATCTCAATCTCATGCTTTCTTCGAGTCCTCTTAAATTTTTTTACTTCTTAATTTCCCTCAATATTCCTTATATATTTCCAATATACCCTAATTCTTTCTCTCATTTAATGTACATCTAACCCCTACCGAATCTCTGTCACTTTTCTTGCAATTGTTCGACCATTTTCATTGACGAAAAGACAGACACTGAATTGCCAACCTCCATTTTTATTAAACTTTGTTAGCTTGAAAACAAAAAAAAAAAGAAACAAAAATAATATTCTTCAATTGTGGTAAGTCAAATTCAAAGGGTGAACACCCTCTGTCTTCTTCTTTCTCTAATAAGTTGTTGACAGTCGTTGTTGTCAACCAGTTTTTTAATATAAAAGCATATGACCTTTTTGCGGAGAATCAAAAGTTCATAAAAAAGCAAGATACAACGACACGAACGAGGCCAAAGGATATTACTTTTAAAAAATGTGTGCAGTAAAAGGAAGCCTGGAGGATTACATAAAAAAAGACAGTACGACAAGTCCGGAAAATTTTGTAGAAGGTGGAAAGGACAAAAAAGTGGAAGAATGACTAACGAAAAATCGCTAGAGAATTGCGGAAAACAAGCATAACGTCTACGTTCTAATTAGGCCATAGAGGCGTGCAAAACTAAAGAAATAGGGGTAAAGACATTTTAGAAAATTAAATTTCTAGAAAATATCAGTTTGAAATGCGAATTTTAATTGCGAGCAGTAAATAGAATAAATCGTATCTGTTTATTTACAATCCTGTTTACTACAACGAGACAAATGAAATGGAGTCGAGTGCCATCTGGTTTGCCAGAGTAGAACGGAGTCGTTTGCCAGCGTAAACAATCAACCTCGTGATAGTTTGCAAACGCGTCAAGATTCCTCCACCTTTATTTCCGGTCGACTTGCTGCGAACGTTCGTCGATCGGCCCCGTTAACAATCCGGCGTTTGACGAGCATAAAATCCGACGGTTCACAATGAAACCACCCTTTTCCACGTGTCTTATCACCGAGGAGAAGAGCCTAAACGAGCCAGCACACCGTTGACACTGTGAATGGAGAGCGGCGAAAGTGACGAGGGACACTCGTGTTTAACACGGCCGGCCGTGCGTCGGTGGATCAAGGCCAAAACTGACCACTGGTCAGTTCCCATAGATCGGCAAGACTCTGAATGGGACGGACGAACAATGGTACACGGGCGACCGGTGTTTGCCGATCATAAGCTGGACAAGGGCAATCGGCTACGATAAGCCACTCCGGGGAACAATCCTAAGTACCGTGAGACGAGCCCTGTCGTCGTGTCTTAGAGGGAACCGCCAACTGACCACGGTTAATTGATGCTCGTCAATTTACGGGCAGCCGTCATCGAAAGGGTTCCATTTGGCCAATCGGGCACGCATATGGGGGCACGTACGTGGAAACGAGTGCGAAATGGACGAGCCGAGACTGACCGGCAGCCGTCCGACACGTGGACCCTGTCAATCTTCATTTTCTCGAAATAGAAAACGCCGCTGCGGACAAAAATGGGACGCCGAAGAGCTGCTCCGTTTCCCAGGTAGACCTCTCGAACGAAGCTGATATCTTCCGGAACGGTCAATTCGGCTGGCAAAAAGTCAACTTCAAAAATTCTCAGCTAAAAATTGTTTGTTACCCGAGGTAGTTAAACATGTGGCGAACAACACTCCGATGTATTTTTCAAATCATTTACGCACTCGTTAAATGTTATTCCTCAAAGTTGAGAAACAATTATGGTACGTGCTGAATTCTTAAAATTGTCTTACATAATTCTTATACAGGGTGAATCCAAAGAAGCAGAACAATCTCTTTATGAGAATCTCTTTATGAGATTTCAAGGTGACCGATCTTTTTTAAATGGAATAAGATATCTTCGTTAACGTAATGTTGTAGCTGACAAAATAACGAATTTATCCATGTAACACAATATACCTTCAAAACACCTTCAACCCAGAAAAATGGAATAAATAAAATTTAACGTGTAAGATTCATTTGCTTTACTTTTGTTGCGCAAAATGTTCAAAAATATTCCCTTGAGCTGCTACAACGAAGAGTTTCTTCGGACTCTACCTGTATTTTAATAGCGCGGCAATCGTATCGTATAAAAATAATAGTATTAATAAAAATTCAGTGATCCTTTAATTTTGTGCGCTACTGTACTTCCGTGTCTTATTAAAATCAATTTTCATTTCGATGAAAACACTCTCGTAACGAAGTTCGAAACTTTTTACATGAATTACGACGAATATCGACTGTGAACTGCACGACACAGGTCTAAAAATCTTGATAACGAATTAGAATAAAATATATAGGCCGGGTGGTATAAAAAATTCGTGGTCTCATTTTGATGGAAACCCGAGATGGAACGTCAGCCCGAAGAGACATCCCATGGTCATTATAAGAAAGGAAGTCTGAGAGTTTTCAGAATCTTTTCTCCGGTGAGTGACAGACGGGCAGTAAATTGACCGGTGGTGTACCGGTGTATATCGGCCTTGAGGAAATCGCGTCGAGGGTAGTCAGACGGTATCGGCTTACCCCAATTTTACCCCAATCATTTTGAAACTCAAAACCCCGTCGCGCGACCGTCCCTTTCCGTCTCTTCGTTCGAGGAATCGGACGTGCACGATGATAGGGAAGATATGGAAGAGAAAAGCGGGAACGGTATTCGAGGCTGCAACCGTTTGTCCACGGAGGAGCGCGCGCGCGACTGCTCCTGCTCGCCCGGCGAACGGAGGGAGTTTGACAAATCAGGACCCGTCAGAATTCTTGCTCGTCAATTTTTCACGAGGACGACGCAGCCAAGAACTAGAGGGACGCGTCCGAAGCATTTTTCAACCAGTCGAACGGAACGGGAACGAATCCGCGAGAAAAACGGCCGCACGTGCACCGCACTCTTCCGCCAGCTGGGAAAACGAGGAAGGAATCCTCGACGATTTCCTTAAACCGGCTGATAATGCGATTG
Organism: Halictus ligatus; assembly: GCA_028454255.1. Classification (NCBI taxonomy): domain Eukaryota; kingdom Metazoa; phylum Arthropoda; class Insecta; order Hymenoptera; family Halictidae; genus Halictus; species Halictus ligatus. The sequence goes on from CM052131.1 coordinate 6,369,474, forward strand.
GTCGGTCTCGCCCTGACGCGTGGGACTCGAAAGAATCGTTCCGCGTGAATCACTGGCTCGAAGACCTCCTAACCTCTTGTCCATGATGAATCAGAAAACAGGGAAAGAGTGAACCCAGCGAGATCGCTTGCGTCCTTCGAATACCACGCCGAACATTGGTTATACAGGGTGAGACACTAACTGTTGCCACCTACAATAACACCGAAAGTATAATAGTAGCAGAAAAGTTTCCCAAACAAAAGATGCATGGGGCAACAGGGGCTGTAATATGGTGTTCATTTTCTTTTCTTGGGTGGCGTCACTTCAGAGATGTGAAGGTCATCTTTGTTTTTTTAGATGGAATGCTATGTTTTGGTAGCTGTTTTCTAATAGCAGCTATTGAGACCGACGATTGAATGATTGAGTATCCAACGAGGTGCAACAATAAGGTCTTTCAAGGTCAGTGAAGGTCATTTGACAAAGAAATTTATCAGGTTTTTATCTCTCGTGACGACTACTAATCTTACCAATCTTGTATTCAAGTCCGGCGATATTGTCCAGAAGTGTTTATTTGTCATTGCCAGGTTTAGTAAATCCGCTGAAAGATGTCCTCAGCGTTCTCACCCTAGATGTCGCAGCATTGAACACACTTGTACAATAAATTGTGAATCAATGGTACCTGGATACTTTAAGTGAATGTAACGTTTAAATATTTCGTCGGACCACAGTGAGCATTTATTACGGCTTTCAAACGTCTTGGCACGCTGTCAATCCCCATTTTTGCAACGTTGAGACGGGTAATTGCAAGGCGCGAATAAACAGCCGGCATATAAAACGTTCTAGCTTCCAGTCATTAACAGAAGCTCGTGTAGCGTCGCACAACCCGAAGAATCATTACCCGGTTTCAAATTTTAATTACTCCCAGCCCGTCGGGATCCTCGAAATCTGTCTGGTCACGATAAGGGCAGTAAAATCAACCGGGTATGTAATCTGCTAGTGTCTCTCTTTCTCTGGCAGACACCCTTAACCGGATAAATCGTAAAACAGAGAGCACGCACGGGGGGTCGGGGGTCGGTCGGTCCCCTTCGATTCCATTTATTGCGGCGAGCTTCTGTCAGCTCCTTGGGCTAATCGCGACTCTGGAGGATGCGAGAGCTGCGTACGAGGCCAGGAAATGTAAATTAACGTCGAGTGCGGCCAGGTAATCACGGCCGGCGATAAAAAGGTGATAAACGAGCGAAACGCAGCCGGGAGGTGCGATGCTTATCGGGTATAACTCCCTTTTTCGAGCCACCGAACGCCATAGAAAAATCCTGGCCGCGTTTATGTCACTGCTTCCACCCTCCCGACGTTTACACGAGCACACGCGGGTCACTCGCACGAACGTCGGGCGGGAACGTGTGTGCGTGCGAAGCGCAACCAAGTGCATCCCGTGGAGTGCGTTAAAGGGACGTCGTTTTCGGGTTACTACGGCGGAAGGGTTTTCTGCTCCCCCGTCGCCGATGACTATCTACCGCGAGGAACGAAACGAGCCGGGCCTCGGAGCCTCCTGCGTTTTCTACCTGGCGCATTACGCCACCCCAAAAACCCAAATAACCTCCGCTTGTTCTCCTCTCATTAACGCCACGATGAATCCATTCATCGACACCGTTCACGGCGATACTCTCGCACCGCTGCGGCCCGAACCCGCACGAAAATGAAAAATGAACTGGGATTAACGCGTGGTTGCCTACCGGTGGCCTCCGCCTGGCCCCGACCCCCGGGTCCTACGGGCTTCCCGAGGTACCGGGTGCCTGGAAATTATACGTCGCGGCTGCCATAACGTGATTCCACACCTCGAGATCTGCTCAAACGTTGCCACAGATTTTCTTGTTGAAATTTTAGGCTAAACTGTCCGACATCTCGCTTGCTGCGTGGTCTATCAGCGTGAAGGGAACCATAGGTCGTATCTCAAGTGTCACCCCTCAAAAATAAACGAAAAATAAATTCCAACCGGATTCCCCCCTTCCTTTGAACTCTCCTTGAATTGGTTTACTCGCAATCTGATAGCCAAGTAAATAAAAATTATCCGGGTAAGAAAACAAAAATTTGAAATTTTACATGTGCGGAGAAAGTTATTCATCCTTTAACACTATGTTTACGAAGCATTAAAAGTGAGTATTTTACATTACTTTATAAAAATACGAGGAATGTGTATATCCAAGTTTTCACCCATTTTTGAAATAATATATACCTAAGAAAATAAGTTTGTTAAGTAATTCCACGTAGATGGATCTTCACAATCTCAATAATCGTAAATTAAAAATATTAGAACCCGTCATTTTCACGGGTCCTGTAAACCTAGTGTTAAATAGGACAATGACTTATGGACCACCCTGTACAATTCACGCGGATACTGTAAAAATTTATATTCGGAGTTAACTGATTTTATTAAGGTGCATACATTTAATTTTGACTTGTATCTTTCTATCCCTTGCTGTCATGCATCGCGGTGTCGATTTAAATTGGATCGGGGATCTACGACCCTCGTGGACACGGTGATTCAGATGATCGGCCCTGCCATCATCGATTGGCGAGAAAACATTCCTAGTATCCCTAAACTGGCCTAACACAAAAATAAACAGGGAAACAATAGAGTTAGCCATCTTAAGAATTGTTATTATCACACTGCGGATCTGTGTGCATGTATGACAAAAATGAGTAGGTGTCATTTAAAAGCGTAAAAACATTCGAAGAATCTAAAAGCACTGTTACATTATTTTCAACCTATTAAACGTATTAAGAAAGAAAATAAGTTTCTATTTCACTACAGTTTGTTGCAATGCGGGTAGAAAAGTTTTATTTTCCACAAAGACCCGCTGTCCAGTTATTCTTAACATACTATTTTCTAAATGTTTTATACGATGGAATGGAGCTGTACATTGGAAGCGAAGAATCTGATGACCATTGTTTTATCTACGTATTCCTTACTTTCAAACAATTTATTCCCAAGATGGCTGACAACTGGGTAAGGGCCGAAATAAGGCGCAGTGACCCTTTAACTATATTAAATCTGAAACACTGAAATCAACTTCGCGAGGCAGACGTCGTGTAGGCCGGCAGAAACGGAACAGCAAAAATGCCTTTGCCCGTAAAGGGTTAACGAATGAACGGAACTCGTGAAACAGTGAGAAAGAAGAGGGTGGGGTGTGGGGATCGAAGAGGATCAGGAACTAATATAACCTCCCCTGATTCTAATAAAGCCGGGAGGCCGTGACGCAGCCCAGGTAGAACAAGATACGGAATCGACATTAGTCGTTAATGGGGGAACGCTGGTTACCGGTCACACCATCGTGTCACGCCATCGGGGCAGTCGGCAGGACCCCATCGTGAGAGCATCTCTGTTCCGAAACACCATAGAGACTATTCACGAGCGGGGTGAAGGTGGCAGGGAGCGAGGAGGGGACCCCCATATAGGCGCGGGGAGGGAAAAGGAGACACGTGACTGCTTTATAGCGAAGCGACGAGGGGGCGCCGAACAGGGAGGGACGCTCATCTTTTGACCAGGTCGACGTCCCTCGGACCTCGTGCTTTTCTCTAGGAGGCAACGGACCAAAGTTACTCCGGGCCCTGCCGAGAAACGGGCCGGACCGATGGTTATTGTGATGCGAATATATTTATATCGAAAGCGCGTATTGTTTTTACCGAGTCGCCACGGTGCCCGCAAAGAAACGCCGCTTTTTTTATAGTTGTCATGCCGAAGGACCGACCGGACCGGACCGTTTATGTACCGGCGGACGGAGGGAGGGCCCGAGCAGCCAGAAGCATTACAAAACGCAATTTCCGGGCGCGGCGCTGGGACGATTTCTCGTGGCGAGCCGGAATCCGAGGGTGAACGGAGAAACGCGGGACTGCGGATGATGGTCAACGCGCGTTTTCGGGCTTGACATCAATCGAGCGCGAACGGGGGAGAGCCTTTGGTGTCGCCCGGACGGAAGCCTGTACAATTAATATTCGCCGATCCTGCAGGCCGCCTTTCACGGCGAAATCGATACGCGAAAGGGTGAAAGGTCCTCCGAATATATTATTTCTCCCCTTGTGCAGAACGAGTCGCGATTCAACTTTTATTAACCCGTGTCAATTAACACTCTGCGTTCTTACCGCCCTTCTATTGAAGCGCAGAATCTAATTTCAACAAACAACACAGCCACGGCTTCTGCCGTGAGTGAATTGTTACACGTAACTTCGTTTACTTACGTACACTTCGTATTTTGACTTTAAACCCAGACTTATTTCTACGAAACTCGGATAGTAGTATCAACAATTTATTTCTAAGCGTGTTAGACCCTGCTGTACATATCTGCAGTAGAACTTTGACTTGTTTCGAGAAAATAAGTATTTTGTAAATATTTCGTTACGATCTGTCGGTTTTGTAGCGGACAACTATTTGCGTACGTTGCTGTATCGCACAGCTAAGTCAAATGTAAACAATATTTACTAGTATCTGCTGAACAGTGTTTACAGTTAGACGTATTACAATAGCGCTGTGATGAGTAAAGGAAGAAATACCACATTGTGTTTCGGTGAATACTTAACTATGTGTCCGCAGAAAGAAACACTTCAGCATAAAAATATCAAAAACTTTTTAATTATAGTAAATTAAGGGTGTGTGAGCGGAGTGGTGAGTGAGAGAAATGATAAGATTTTATTTGTATTTTAGGTTAGGTTAAGTTAAGTTAGGATAGGATAGGGACGACCTTATCTCTCTCTCTCTTGCGAGGCGAGTTCTTGCGGTTTTTTTGTGTTTTTTTTTGGTGTGTTTAGGATAAGGTAGGATAAGGGCGAAGCGAGGCTAGAAGGAGGAAGCGAATTGGTGTAAAAATTGTAACCCTGATGGGATCAATAATAAACTACTACTACTACTACTACTATAGTAAATTAAAGAAAACTGTTTTGGTATCTTATATCAAAATCTTATATCTTGTATGATATCTTATATCTGTATACTTGTTTAGCGTATAAGTATACAGGAAATAATACTTGATTTTATTAACTGTACGTAAATATATGGCCGCCACTGTAGAGTAGAGATATTTGACTAAATATGATTTTCACCTTAAATTCCCGTTACGAACGGGATGTTCTATACTTTTATTTATAATTTCATTGATACAGATCCTTTTCGTCGCTGCATCGCATAGAACAACCGCGAACAAAGAAATGTGTCCGTGTAAATAATTATACAATTATAGAAATTGAAGTAGACAGAATTACACAGACCCGACAACGGAAAACCCAAACGGGAATTATTATTCCATCCCCGTGAGTAAATGTTTAAAAATCGACAACGAGCGAAAAAGTCTATAATCGCCTGTTGAATGCCGGAGGGATAGTTGTCAGACGATTCGATTTGCAGCTCGAGTAAAACATGGCCAGAGGATTACCCTTAATCCGTGGTTGCGATTTCATCGGCGCGACGCGGGCCTCGGCTTTTTTCTCCCCGAGAGCGGTTAGCTGGGTTAAATTAAGGATTGCGGCGGCTCGCGACGAATCACGTACGCGGCCGTACGAAGGCAAATCGAGGTCTAAGAATTTCAGCGCGGCACGTATCGGCAAAGGCCACGAAGAAACAATAAGTTGCACGTGTCCGAGGCGTTTTAACTCGCCAGGCAGCGTGACTCCCCGCGGAAAAGGTAACCGATGAGAAACGTGACGGTGTGTGTTGAGCATAGGGGCTCCGGCCGGCAGCCGCGAGATCTCTCGTAGAATCGCGTTTGCCGGTAGAATTATATCGTGTAGAGCGGCCGGCGGCAACGCGATAAGTATACGGTAGTGACAGACGACGGACAATGTTCGGCGCGTTGCAAAACTGTTACCCCGATGCCGAGGAAACGAGAATCGGTCCCGACGAGCGAGCGAGCGAGCAAGCGAACGAACGAACGAGAACGGGTTGCATGGGTTTTTGCAGTGAATTATGGGCGTCGTGGGTGTGCCCTACCGCGATACGTCGGGACAACGGGACAAGAATAATAAAGTAAAACGGGGAAGCAGATAGAGAAGGTCGTCGTTTATACCTAGACACGATATAATGACTCCGTTCCGCGATTGCATCGATCTCCTAGCGGCTCGTCGCGCGTTCTAATGGAACGATTGCACCCGCAATTCGCCGATTGGTCGTAAATTCAGGGCCCGGTGTGATTAGGCGCGCCATTAAAATTACTATTCTTTTGCACGAGCGTCGAACCCGAGTACCCGTGCTCCCAGCCTTTCCAATGCCAAATCTCGCCGTAAAGATTGCTCGCCGGGGGATTAAATTGGATTTTTATCTGTCTTCCTATCCTATCTACTCGAGCGAGTCGCGCCGACCGGTGTTACGTTTACGTGTCGGTGAACGACTCTTAACCGGGTCGGTCGTCCAACAACGATTCAACCGGGGCTCTGTTTTGCCGGGCGTCTTTTAGAGGGCACAATGGGCGCAATAAAATTGCCCGTGAAGCGAATCGATTACGATGCAGCTTTGGTTAATAGAATCCCGTCGGTGATGAGCACAGGTGACGGGAACCCGTAGGAAAAAGAGCGTTCTCACGCCGGAAACTTTAACTCATTGAGCTTTCTCGCCCCCCTTGTTCCCGCAACCCCCCGGGAACGACCGACTAGGAAGTATTTATTAGATTGGAATCTAAACGCCCCCAAAGAGACCTAAAAGCGTATTTCCTTCGCCGTAGGTGGTTTCGTAGATCGGGCGACCCCCTCAATTGAACGACCTATAGAGACCGGTTGTTCCTCCTCGAGGGTCCTAGGAATTAGCGGGTGCGACTTTATTAGCTTCTATCACGGAACCGGTGAGCCGGATCGTTGTCCGTTCTTTCATATTTCTCTTTCTCCCTTTTTTTCCCCCCCTCGCGGATTCGTGGCCGTTGGGACTAGCCTTCATGTCTTCCTGCCGACGAAATAAAATAATAATTGCCCTTAATCGCGACGGTGGGATCGTATTTATCATATCGACCCTCCCGATACCGAACCGTTCTTTCGACGGCCACGATTCCAGGTAACGCCCCGCCGGACATAAACACACATATATTTCACCGGAAAATCGCTCGCAGATGCTGTCCGGATGTTTGAACTGGCCAGACGAGTATTTAATTCGATACGAGCTCGTTGAGTGGCCCGCGAGCTCGCGTTTGATAATAAATGAATTTATCGATCACGCTGCGATGCTGCGTGCGACCGCGCCCGGAAGCCAAACTCGCCGCCATTTATTTACCAAAAAGCCACGGCGGGACCGTGCACACGTCCCGATAAAAATAATCGGTATCAACTGACTGACTTTCTTTAATCCTCTACTGCACGAGCGTGAATAGAACTCCTAATAACGTTATTTTCATTAATAAATATTACAGTTTCTGGTTGAGACGAGGTCGTCGTTTTATCGCGAACCACGGAAGCGAGTTTATTCAAGCTATCAAGCGACATCTAGGAGCGAAATAAACAACAATTTTCGTCGTGGGTTTCGCGGATTCAACCGGTGCACCGGAGGTTTAAAGATAGCAAAAATGTTGGTAAATAATTGCATTTACCCCTCGCCTTACAGAACAGAGTCTAATAAATAAACTGCGGATGCAAAATAAAAATAGTCTGCATCGATTACAAGAAATAGAAACCAAGTGGAATGTAAATGCTTCACTTGCTAATTTTAATAGATAAGAAATGGTATATTGACAATGGAAAATTTTTAAATTTTCTTACAATTTCGAATTTGATCTATTCAATTTTGTCATAAATGCATAAAAATCCACAATCTACTAATAAATATGTATGTTATTAGTTTCTTTTCACCCCTTGCCCTACGATATCGAGTCACACTCGTCATAAAGATGCTGAACAGAGTCTAATAAATATGTATGTTGTTCATTTCCTTTAACACTAAACCTAACGAGCCTGCAAATTAACTGATACATGTTGTCTTATAAAAATTATGAGACTGAAATTATTTAGATTCTGTGCGGTGCGCGCAATATTATATGCTCTAATAAGTATATTTATTTCATCATTTCCCACGAAAGCACCTTTATAATTTCAGCAATTGTAAAATAAAAAATCTGGAACCGGTCATTTTGACCTGCGGTGGTAGGTTTAGTGTCAAACCTTTGTATATCCTTTGGAGAAAACATAGGCGTAGAATAAATACAGACTATCTTTCCTTTTCTATGGAATTCTGAATTCTGAAGAATTTCTAATCTTATAATCACAAAATAAGTAGTAGTGCAAGGGGTTAAACCGAAATAAAATTCTATTTTGGCGTTGTTAATGAACAGCTACTGAAGAACATATACGCATATAATAGCTATAAATTTTCTCCTTTTTTAAGGAAATTACGAATTAAAAAAAAGCTCTAGTCACTGAAACCGTAAATAAATCGTGGTGCAAGGGGTTAAATCTCGTAATCCGGTTACTCCAGATAAGATAGGGTATCTTCAGCGAGAAAAGAAACGGGTCTTCCCGAAACTGAAGTAGAATTCGGAGGAAGATAGTTGGCAAGGGGGACGCGGATCGCGCGGAACAGACGAAATAAATCAAGCTGATCGTCGACGGCTCATGAACCGTCATTTCCCATCATTAAAGTCGAGAGACCATGGCCAGCCGAGCGGAAACAGCCGATTCAAAGGGCCACGGGCGAAACGCATCCGTTCTGCTCAATTTCACCGATTTTCTGTCGCCTTTGTATCGGTTTATCTATTATCGAGGCGGTAGTGGCGATCATTAGTATTAGTGTCAAACAGCGGGGCATTGTCGAGCGTATTTATGACTGGTTTACCTGGGGCTTGATCGATCTTTGCTCGCCGGTTCGCCTCGCCTCGCCTCGCCTCGCCTCGCTTACCGACGCGACGATAGTTTAAGCTTCAACCGATGGCCGTCCTGAACCCGTGAACCAGAATACGTCCCTACAGTTATTATTTATCGTACGGTGTGCTCTACGCGGAAATAAGAGAGTGCTAACGGTACCCCCCGAGTTTACGATCTTTCGGGTACGTACGGCGGAATCTATCGGCTGCCGAGCTTCTTGACAAATGACCCGCAGCGCTGTCTACCGTGGCGAACCCGCTCCGTGAACGGGCGGCGTGGTACGTGTGCCCCGTGCATACGCGGCGCATACTCCTCGAACAAATTTATTTCGGATGATTTAAGATTCGCTGGATATCTGCCATTTCCGTTTCACGTCGTACCGATTACCATAACGAAACGAGTCCGACGAGCAACGCGGGCCCCGGCCGGCTACGGCGTATCAATCATCCGGCTCCGATTCCGAATAGTCTACAACGACGGAGGATGATTAATTCCTCGCCGAGGACCGTCCACTTTACATAGTCTCGCGGGAGCCTTGTATCGCTCTGCGCAATCCCGGTGACATAATACGCGGCGTTTCTGGGAGTATACTCGGTGTTCTCTTTTCAATGATTAAGCCCGACAGAGAGAGAGGAGAAGAGAGAGAGAGAGAGAAAAGAAAGCGTCTCGTGTCTTTCAGGTGAAGCCACCTGGTTGGTCGAGTGCCGTGTGAACCTGTCCAAGATAGAGCGCCGCTCGAAAAGACACCCGAAGGGTAACTGTTTGTACAAGCACCCCGGTATTTTTATCCGAATGACGGTGACTCATAAAGATCAGAGCTCTCGCATGTCCCCTCGTTGTTCCCTCCTCTCACACGTACACGCTTTACCCACGCGCACACCCTCGTCAACTCTCCCTCCCTCTCTCGATTCCTCTTTCTCTTCTCTCTCGCCGGCCACTCTGTCTTCCTCTGTTTCTCTGGAGCACCCACACCACCGTGCGAACACACGCGCGCGCGCACACACACGCGTGCTCGCGCGCGCACGCGTACACGCACGGGAACGACGAACACACGAACACGCGAGACGCGGCGCGAGGTTGGGAGCATCCTTGAATGTGTACTTAGCGGCAAAGAACACACTCGCCTCGCATGTTAGGATAGAGATTATGTCGTCCAAGGAGTCTATAGTTAGTTAAGGCTACTATTCTTCGGCCGGGTGGGCCTTTCAGCCGCCGAAAACGCCGTTCGAAAAGCGCTGCGAGTCGCGCGCAACCGGCTAACAATTAGATATTAATTCTATTCAATCCTCTCGCCCGGAACCGCGCCGCTTCTTCTGCCCCGGTTAAAAGGAGACCACCGGATTAACCTCGTCCCGCTTTTCTATCTTTGGAATCGGATTCCGTCGCGCGGCATTCTACGTGGAAGACGAATTTGTCGGTTTCGATGAACCGCTCGGCGGTGAACGTCGACGAGCACCGTGAATCCCACGGAGAAGTCCTACGATCGTCAACCTCGCGATCCTAACCTCGTCCGCAACTCTACCTCCCAGGTACGGCGAGATTGTCCGCAACTCCGTCTCTCAGAGACGGCGCGCTTGTCCGAGCATGACACAAAACCGCTATAGTGGCGTTGCCGTTCATACAAACGCTTTCCATGGAAAACCACTATAGTGGCGTACCGCTCGAACTGATGCTTTCCACGGAAGCCACTATAGTGGCTTAAGGGGGCCGGCATGGTTTGAAATCCATACACATATGCAAGGGTCAAAATCTAGACAAACTGTCGCTTCAATATTGCAATGAGCAGTTTAGAAGTGGTCAATTGTGTTTCCTAAAATTCCAATCTACGTCTGTATAGAATTTCTACCTCACCGTGGAGTAATTTGTAGTATTCGGCAGAAAATTCGAATTCTGAAGGAATACAACTGAAGTTGTATAACGTGACAAGATGGCCGCCGCTGAGATTTTCTTAATTTCGAGCGATTTAGTGTTCGTATCGAAAAAAAGGCTCTAGACAGACGTAGCAAAGACATGTATAAACACGGTGGTATGCATTTTTAATTGATTACTTACTTTTTTTAGACATAGCGTGACAGTCAAGGTCGAATGCCTGCCGGCCCCCTTAACATTAAAACGATCTAGTAATAATGTAATAATGCGACTGACTTAAATTGCTTTGTAACAGTGACAAAACTGTGCCCATTCAGACTTCATACAACTTTTATTGTAACATGAGCTTTAATGAAGAGGTTCGTTAAAAAATTTCCGATGAAAACATTTTTACAATTTCAGTAATTGTAAAAGAAAAAATTAGGAACCCGTCATTTTGACTGCTCCGGTCGTTCTAGTGTTAAGAGGTTATGTAGATAGATGTACGGGAGAGTAGTCGAATTTGGCATGGCACACAGTGGTTCGAATGCCATAATTACCTGGACAAAATCTTAACTTTTGTTAAGATTTTTTTTTGTTCTTTAACTTACATCTTAACTTTTGATGTTTTTGCAGGTTAGGCAAGCTTTGACTCAACGGCAGACTGTGAACTGGCACTTGTTCCATCGCATCGTCGCAAACGATAAAAATATCTTGGAAATGTATTAGAATGCGCTTAAATCTTAAATGTATGATAAATACAGGATGATAAATAAGCTGTGTAAAAGAGGTGATGGGAAATGGGCGATGCAGGGAAATAATCGTGTGGACGCGAGGCACGCGTTCTTGTTTACACGATTGCCCATTTGTAAAGAAGTAAATAGAAATATTTGGGCCGAACGAGTAAGAGGTGGAAGCTCGAGTGTTCACACGTCGGCGGTCGGTGTTTACAAAAATATATCGTTGTAAGACGACGCCACTTAACGCCGTAAAATAAACACGCTTCCGACGAAATTTCTCGGCAGCCTTAACGACAACGGTTGTCGGCGGTGGCGCTTCGAAAAAATGAAAAACGCCTAGGTACCACTGAAACAATTTATATAAAATCCAAGCCAAAACAATTTACACGTAAACGACCAATCAAAAGGCGAACCGTGACTCCCCGGTGCACTCGCATTTTAAATTGAATCTATCGAGTGCTGCTTGCAACTTAGGCGTCTGCTTCGCGTCAGTATAACTACAGAAAAACTGCTGGGACCTCGTTCCTCTTATTTTCCCTTATTTCCAGCACGCGGTACAGGTGGGGGTGAGTCACCATCCCCGCACACGCCTGCACTGTCTCGAGAACGCGGCAACTGACCGTGCCCCGGGGGAAGAAACTGGTGAAAAACAATTTTTTATTCCGTTTCCCCTTATGAAGATGAACGAGGATCGAATGGCGGCGCAATGGGAAAGGGGTCGCCGCGTTTTCATGGCAGCAATTTTTCGGGAAAAAAAAAGTGTCGGACACATGGCCAGGCCGAGCGAAAGGGCGAATCGTGGCCACGAAAATGGCACGTTTTATGGTTTTATAATGCGAATGGTTGACCAGGGGACGCGTGGGATGAGACGTAACACATGGCTGCTCTCCTGTCTGGTTTTCGCTTTCCAGGTCGCAGGCGCTCATGTATATGTATAGATGTTCCCCGTGTAGGAGCACGAGAGCAATGGGGTGACCAGTGTTCGACTGTCCACTACGAGAGACCGGGTAATGAGCCGTCACGTAGCCGTTCCCCCAATAAAATCTATATCAGAATCCAGAGTAGGGCTGTTCCGTTCCTTTCTTTTTTTTTTTTTCTCGCGGATCGAAGCAATACATCATTTCTCCGCCGTCGTCGCCGTAGAGTACCACTAAGCTCGCTTATTCCTTCGAGTCACGGCCTCGCGGCCGTTTCGCCGTCCGGGATTTGATTTATACGCTGTCCTCCGTATCCCTGGTTGTCACTCCGGACTCGAACACGGTTCCCGATATCGGAGGAGCTTTAAAACGTTTACCAATCATCGACCCATTCGACGGGGTCAACCCATTCTCCTCCGCCCGTTGCCCTTTTACTTTTCCCCCGGCTCGCTCGTAAATGGGTTCTCGTGTTTCAGGTATGGACGCGAGTAATGCCAAACAAACGGAGAAAATATCCACCTAGCGGGGCAACGTCGTGGGAGAGGGTCTATATTTACGCGGCAGTGGTTTCGACTTTTTTACTAGCACCGGTGCCTGCGGTTGTATCACTGTTATATTTAGGGAGCGGAGCCACGAGCACCACCACCACCAACATCACCACCTTGTGACGTGTCAGATGCAACGACTCGTGCTCGCCTTTTTATCGAAGGGGGTCGAGACCCTTCGTAAACCGAACTATTTCAGGTCGCATGGGAACCTCGTTTAGCAGGTGCCTCCGGCTGATTATAAATAATCAACGTTTCGCCCCTGCCTCCTCTTGCTCTGCGTGATATATGGTACGCTTATAATTGTTCCGACTTGAAATGTCCGGGAAATACACGCACGTCGAGATAAATTCAATCTTTGTGACATTCAATACTTGTGTAGGAAAACTATATATTATGTTTTCCTAGAGTTTGAACTGTTTTTCTTTGTACAATGGTTTGTCCGAATTTAACTCGACGATCATGTAGAACCCTACACCCTTTCAACCCGACTTTACTCTACTTATAATTATATTTTCTTGTAGAAATCGATTGAACTGAATTGCGGATAGATCAAATTTGAAAGTTGCGGCACGCACGTGTCCCGGAAAAGTTAAATAGGGTTATCGCGTTTTTTTTTTTTTGAAACTTGTGTCAACACGCTTGACATGTTTGAAGTAAGATTAACCATCCAGTGTACTTGTGAATAGAACTCCTCTAGAAAGATGTTTGTTCTGAATTTTTTGACTTTTTTGAGCAATGAGAAGAATTGGTTTTCCATATGATGTGCAAGAAAGATTTCGAAAAAATTGCTATTGGTAAGAATTGCATGTGGAAATAGAAATGGCACTTTTTACAACTTTCTAATTTGAGCCTGTAATGCAGATTTAAAATATGCGTTTTGTAGATCTATGTTTGCTATACACATGCTGAAAATTTCATTTTCGAAGTGGTAAAAATGGTAGACTCACAACGTAAAACTGTAAATTCACAACTTTTGGTCAGTTCCTGCTGAAAATCCACATACTCTAACGTCTTTCGACACGTGCCGTTTTTATCCGCGTCAACCGATTTCGATGAAACTTTCAGTATACGTACAATCAACACAGATCTGCAAAACGCATATTCAAAATCTTAATTACAGGCTAGAATAAAAAAGTTTCGGAAAGTGCCATTTTTATTTGCTCGTACAATTCCCAGAAATTGCAATTTTCTCAAAATCTGTTTAGCACGTCATTCGGTGAACCAATTCGTCTAACTGCTAAAAAAAAGTTCAGGTCATTTGGCCGAGTTTAAAAACAGTTATACTATTTTAAAGGGCGTTCGAATACTTTCGTGTGCCAGTGTATACATCTGCCTCTGCAAGCAGCAGACATTCGTTGGGATAATAAAGAGACATGGACGACGAGACGAATGAGGGACGCTGGAGGCTCGGGGCAGAGGTCGAAAGAAAAATATTTCAGTTCCAGTATCGGTGTTCCATTAGCGATCGGTGATTCGACGTTCGAGAGAAAACCGGGGTGCAACGTCTGTCGAGAGGCGGCGGACGATCGGGACGTCGAGCTAACGATCCGGAGCAACCGGTGAATCGGCTTCCAAGTGAGCGAATGGACTCTGAAAGCCCACGGGTTTCAACAGGTGCTTTCGCGGACCTGAAGTATGCAGGTATGCAGAAGTAAGCACTCCTCTCTTAAAAACCTCTTATACGTGCACACTCCACTTGTACACAAAGCGGGCCCGTATATTTCTCCTTTCCGCCTCGAGGGCTCGCAGAGACTCTCTCGAAAAGTGTGCGACGCGGTACCCCTCCCCCCTCCCGCTCTCTCTCTCTCTCACTCTCTCTCTTTCTTTCTCTCCTATTTTTTCCTCTCCTTTCTCGTTCTCGCCGGTGCATGTGCAGCCGCCGAGTATTGTCATATTCCCCGGGCCGTAAGGGAATTTGAAAAGGACCATCGTGAGGAGAAACGTTTTGCGGTTAATAAGCTGTTGGTAAAACATGGTGGCCATTAAACGCGAGTTTTTATTACATAATGGAACTCGAAGCTCCTTTCGGGGGTCGTGCGTGCTTTAAGTGTTAAGTTTGCGGTTATAATAGATCTCGGGCTCCCCTCCCCTACGCCCCTCGCCGCCCGTCCCCGCCCCCTCGGGGGCACGTTAAGTGCTGCGAAAAGCATTCAACGCGAACGATTCGGATTCCGCGTCGCCGCTCGAGACACGACAGAACGTTGTTCGGGGCCTTTGTCCCACCGCGCGGTGCCCTCGACGCTCGTAACATGCGTACTCGTACGTCGGACGGGTGTCCACGGTTCTCGAGGCGGGTTACCTTTTGGTTTTCTGGCTTCGGAAGAGTGCTAGAACACGGGGGGAGGGCGGTTGAAACACACTTTCAATCCTGAGAATACACCCTTTAAACGAGCCACGGCAGTGTATTAAATATACGGGATCAAAGGACACCGATACCGGCGCGGCGGTTCGGTTATGTCAACGCTCTGACGGAAGTTCAAAGAGGAGAAAGAAACCGACTGACGGACGGGTCCGCGCCCGAGGATACTGCGAAATATGGAATTCCGGTCTGCTCCGGGTCAATTCCCTTCGAGATCACTCGAGAATCAGCTTCTATTCTCCGGAATACTCGAGAAGATTAGACTGTCACAAGCTTTTCCAGGTTTCACAATAAGCCGCTGCCTCTGCCGCCGCCGCGCAGCACCCCCGAGAGGGCAGCCGCCCCCGAGGGTGGATGCATCGAGTGACCGTATCCACTCGAAACAAAAATAATTCTGGCTCGGGGAAAGGAAGAGAGAAACGGTGCAAAGAGAAAGAGAAGAACATGCGGCGGAAGAGAAAGAGAGAAAAGCGAAAAAAGGTACGGAAAGCAGAGAGAGAGAGAGAGAGAGAGAGGGAGAGAGAGAGATACGTAAGCCCCTCGACAATGGGGAAGATATTTTCTCTAATGAACCAAGACGAGTGCACTCCAGTGCCAATTACACTTCAACCGCGTTCTCCGTATTTCGCTCTACTTGACTTCTGTCATTTCAAAGCCAACGAAATGTTGGAGAGACAAGGGCGGCGGGAACGGTCCGGGGGAGGGAGGGGATCCGCTCGCGATCGATGCTAAGCCTCGTGGCCTTCCCGTCTCGTTCTGAGCAATAAACCGTGAGACGGGGAACCGAGGCGGAGAGATAAGCCAGACAATTAATTCTAAGACGAATCCAAAGACGAAGAAACTTCGGTGATCCGCTTCTGGCACGAGGTATCGCCTTTTTAGCCGGCCCGATGAATGCCCGCCCCGCTAGCCTCGCTAGACTGAACAGTTAAACGACCATTCCGAGGAGGAAATTGCACCAGTCAAAGACGAGATTAATGGATTCTTTTATTATTCATTAATCCGCCATTTACGCGCAAGACACGGAATAATAGGTTCCTGAAAGTTGGTTTCACTTTTAACGAACCGATATACCGTGTGGCGAGAGCAGGTTCGAGGACCAAAATCAATTTTCGGGTTTCATGGGCTCGTTTATACGCAGGTTAAAAAGTTCTACCATTTCCGTGTAACGATATTTAAATATGGGTCTTTGACATTGTAAAAATTAACTTTTATGCTTTTCCTATCTCCATCAATTGGGGCGATTTTCTCAGAAATAAAACCACAAACAAATTTCAAAAGCAACCCCTCCATATCCAATATTGAGACATCCCGTGGACATGTAGAATAAAACAGTTTGCGAAACTTTAAAGTCGTTTCTCAAGAAAACGATTGATACTTTCTTATTTGTGCCTTGAATAAAAATTTAAAACGCAGGCTTTGCAGTTTTTCGTCAGTCGTATGTATGCATGCTCAACATGAAACGCTTTCTTTTTCTGATGAAAAAATTGTAGAAAGCTGTGCTTACTATTTTCTTCGTGATCCTGCCGATAACGATTTTGTAAAAACTTTTTTACACACAAAGCTTAAGCCGTTTGCAATTATTTATTTTCTCACAATCGATCTCGAATTAGATCTCCATCCGATTAAATATTGATAGATACTTCAAAACACCATTTCGAGATCACACAGACCGTAAACGCGCAGGCAAGGCCGAGGCGTGCGAACAAGAAAATTAAATATTTCATTTTTGTTATACGGGCAACGCATTGAGCGACAATTATACCTGAAGCGGGGAAGATAATTGTCGGTGAGCAAGTGAGTTTGAATCCGACGCTATCTGCGAGGAAATCGTAATCAAAACTAAGCGCGCATCTAATTAACGCGGAGCGTATAGTTCAGGTTACCGAAACTAGACGTGCGGCGATCTCGCGACGTCGACGACGAGGACGACGACGACGGCGGCGGCGGCGACGACGAGGACGGTCCGTCTTAATTTAGCATAGATTACGTAGATCACAATAAACCAAGTTGATAGGGTCAGTCCGAGCAGTAAGCCTTGATTAACGGATTTAATTATGGGATTGTGTGTGAGGGCAGGATTGCAGCGGTCATTATAGAGGTCTTAGTAACTCGGTATACTGTACAGCCTGCATCCACCCATGGTACACCATGACTCCCGCCACTGTGTGTTCATACTCGGCCCGCGTCCCCATGATCAACGATAGTAGGTATCGCGATATCCATTTCACCGGCATGATTTCCACCATGCGAAAGAAAAGAGAAAAAAAGACCGAGAGAGAGAGAGAGAGAGACCTCTAATCGTCGTAAACGTATTACACGCTTGGTTCGAACGGTTTCATAATGGAGCCGTTAGCCGCGGTATCAATTTTCCTCTCGGCCCGATCGCTTTTACCGGTTCGCACCTCCAGCGAACCGTGAAAGGAACAAAAAGATCGTTACAAAATCAGAGGTGTGTCGCAGTACTGGCAACCTGACAATCGCGGCCATTTTATCCACCCTGTACATACAGGGTGAAAGAACAATGCGAAAACTTGCTACCGGATGTCATGAAATTTAAGTTTTAATATTCGTTTCTTCGTTCACACGTTTATTCAGTATTCGCACTGTACATTTATACTGTATATTATTTACTTGCAAAAAACTTACTTGGGAAAAACTTTTCTTTACAAAGAGTTGTAGAGAAATGGCGATAGCTAAGAATTTCAAACGGAACGGGAAATATGAAAAGGAAATTAATTACTATACGACACAGTTGTGCGATATAGAAGATTTAATTTTAGTTCCAATGTAAATTATGTTCCTCTGCAATTGGCCTCCGGTGATCTTGAATAACCTTCATTAATAGATCACTGATTACAAACAAGTAATTCTATTTGATAAAACTTAGACCTCAAAACGAAGATTGAATTTTAATTCCAAAGTAGATTATCCTCCTCTGCAGTTTCTCCAAGTGACCTCCAAGTGACCTCCAAGTGACTTCCAGTGATCTCGAACAAACTTCATCAATAAGTCATTAATGAGAAACAAATAACTCTATTTGATAAAACTTAGAATTGACGTTCATAAAACTTGGACGCGTCTATCTATCAATAAACTATTCAAGTCATATTATTTACCGCTTGATGTCATGCAACTGTTGTCGGACACATTTTTCTCGCCATTTTTAGCCACGATAAGGTGTTTTCATAGTTGCCGATCTATACGAAAGCAATGTGAACACGTACAGTCTTCTCCCAGAGTGCAGAGAAATTTTCCGAGAAGCTAACTCGAAATAGTAAATAGAATTTAGGCGAACTAAGCTTAACAAATCTGCAGAGTGTAACAGAACACGTGGGATCCACTTGGTGTGCTGATTGTACATCTAAAAAATAAAGAGAGAAAAATTCACACAGTCTCTCTACCTATCTCGTTTATTAGACAATCCGTGATTAACAAATATATTCAGACATGTTCTTGAGAGTTTACTCAAGTAAAGAAAATATCATTGTAATTTGATTGTAGCGCAATTTTCGATGCACCCTATATACGGCGAAGTTCATCGAAGCATATTACGTGACACGATACCCGTAGACTCCCGGTGGTCCATGGGGAATAAGGTTTTAGAGTTGAGCCCTCCTCACCCCCGCTCCCACCCCCTTTCTGTCCTCCTCGCTCAACCCTCTCGCAGCACCGAGGACTGCGGCTGCAGGAAAACGGGCGAGCGCGAAAGATAATTAAGTCCGTAATTAAAAGACGGAATCGTGGCAAAGCCTTTCACGGTAGCTAAGTGACAAAAGCAATCGATCAAAGGGACAACCATGGAGTCGATTCACGTCGAGACGTTCCATGTGTACACGGAACGGCGTGTACGTGTCCGGACCATTAAGGCCTCCTATCATTTGTTACCATCAGGGATCACTGTATCCCTTAATACCATGTTTCACGGGTCCGCGACTTCGCTAGGCAGAATATAAGCGTATTAACCAAAGTATTCCGCGTGCGCTCGCGCGCGTGCTCGCTCGCGTATTGATTCCCTTCGCCCGAAAACGGACACCCTCCGAAAATCGTCTCGTTCGGACCCGGCATTGAAATCAATTACGCGTCGGTACCGCCACGCTCGAAAGCGTGCCGAAAGCTCGGCAGACGCGCCGGAAGGGAAATATTCCTCGAGATTCTCGATTACAAAGCTCCTCTCCTGAAGACGTTCGATTTCCATGAATCCGCGTGGACGCTCTTAGACGGTCCTCGGGCGTGCGCCGAGGGGACCTTTCGGTTAAATGAAATCACGGTCAATCTGACATTATGTAAATCGGCGGTCACTATCTCTGGTCAGTTTTGCATATGAATACCAAAGGGAGAGAATACTTACGAGGACGTGTACGACCTTAAGATGATGCTAATCAGTGCTCCTCCGAGGACGCTGGCCGAGGACTCCGTCCACGGTTCGTTTGGTTTAGTGGTTCCGAGGGTCAGGCTCTAGTCAACGATACCGGAGAGACTGTCTCGGGAGGAGTGAATGGCAGAGCGAATGGCAGCGAACGGCGTCGGACGGTAAACGGGACAAAAGGATGAAATTACTTTACGAGCTCCTGGCGCGCTCGATAATTCTCTAATAAGGATCCGGGGATTGTCTCGGTTGGAGATGCGACAACGCGAAACGTCCTCTAGCGTGAACGAAGAAAACTCAGGGGGAATATTGCGTTCGGCTTGATAACAATGAAAAAGCGCGACGATGCGGCCCGAGTATTTTTATCGGTTGCATTTGCGTCGACATGGAATCTAATAGAAGGCGGTAACTCGTGTACCGAGCGCCTTCTAATGTCACCGCATGGTTTCGATGACTAGCCTGAACCGAGTAATCCTACGGGGTAGCACCTACTCGAAAACCGTCGGCCGGGTATGTATTGTCCGGCGGTGGATCGCCGCGATTTCCTAAATTAAATACGGCCGGGCGACAATTGTTGTCCGTTTATCGGCGGCAACGGTATTACCCCAAAGGGGTGCGCACCCTCTGATTAAAAATTCTCGCGTGGTTAAGCCTCTGATAATGATCTTCCCTAACCCCTTTCTGCCCGTGGGGTTTATACAGTATGGTCTAAAAACGATTGTACTTACTCAGTCAGCGTGCACGGCGACGGGTAAAGCGCAAATGGCTCGAGGTCATCGCGAACAAGAGTTAACGATCGTTTTCAAGGGCGTTCCGTTCTTTTTTCCTTTTTTCCTCGGGCCTTCCTTTTTTTCCTACCTTTTATCCAACGAACGCTATCGTCTCCGAGGGATTCTGCGTTCGAGGTCTTGCGCGTGTGTACCACTTTCTGAGAGTTGCAACAACCGTAAGAAAAACCGCGTACAATGTTGACTATGTAACTCGTGATTAGCGTGGAAGTGAACTATATTTTTCTCTAGCTTTCTCGACAAAACCTTAACGTTATTCGGGTAAATATTGTATATGCCAAATGTTTATAATGCACGCATGACAACTATTTGTCTGTTTAAATTTGCGTGCACTGCGAATTTGCGCACAAAAGCTGCGAATTATAACCAAAGTGGGATTGTTCAGGTATGAAGAAAGGGTAGAAGGATGTGAAAAGAGGTTAAGAGGTTAGGGGTGTAGAAAAGAGAGACTATGGAAATTATAGAGTTTAAAAAAGGGAAAGAATAAAGTACAATACGATACAATAAGGCTCTGTACATAATAACTTTTATAAATACACAAGGTATAGTGAACAATGTATAGACCCGAGAATCATACTACGGTGTTTACTGCAAACATTCTGGAAGTCAGTTTTATAGCTGGAGTTGTATAGAGAAAGACATAAAGCGCGTAATATGCGAAAAGGACCAATTAAAATATTACAGAGGATTATGACGGAACAGATACGATCAAAGTATTGTGAAATATAGTTCATTAGCGAAGGCGAATCGTTCCTTGGTGCGTAGAAAACGAGCGATTTGTTTGGCGGAAAATTTATTTAAACAAAAAGTCGTCGGTAATTGAAGCCAATCGAACGCGAGATAACGCGCAACGGTGGAATTCGAACGTGTTGCGCATTTCCCGTTCCGACGCCGAGAGAAAATAAACGGAATGGCAACTGGAAGGCTGGATCGATTACAAAGTTCATTTTTTAACGGTCCGAGAAATTAGAGTGCACCGTAATCATTCACGGCGCGTTGCCTAGGCTCGAAGCGCGATTAATCGATACGTCAGAAACACCGCGCACACCAACCCTCCGAACGAGCCACGGCCGCGGAAGATATCATCTTCGTCCGGGCGGTCGTTATTAATTAATACCACGGCGAAGATTAAATGAATTCCTATTGAAGATGGTCGTCGGACGGCAGGCCAAGCGTGAAGTAGGCGGATGCCGCGAAATTTGTCAGGAGGCTAACGACCCTCGTTATTAAAAGCAACGTTCCAGTGACCTCGCCGCGATGATCCATCCGTTTGACAAATCGAGATAATTGCTGCCGGCGCTCTTGATCATGGCCGCCGAAAGGGACCGGGAGAAAGAGAGCCGCGACATATTTCACGAGCGATTTGCTTTTGCGAAATTCCATTAAACCCGTGCGATTCGAATAATTGAAACATGGGTGAGGACGCAGCTGCCGAATTCTCTGATAAACGTTCGCCACGGGCTGCGTTGTGCGCGTGTGAAAAAAAAAAATAATGCCGGACGCGAGGAGGAAAAACGAGGGTGAAAAAAAAAACACGTAAACGCGAGGGGAAAACGACACATCGAAAGCAGGCTTTGCCGGGCGAACTTTCATTAATTAAATATTCAAAATCGCCATTAATCCCGACGGCAACCTCCCCTCCCCTCCCCTCTCCTCCCCGCCCATCTTCCACTTCCTCATCCCGGTCGGGCCGCCGGTGGTTGAAATCGGCCTCGACGAATCCGACCGTTCCGGATCTCTGTGGCTTAGGCAAATGAAAGCTGCGGCGCTCGCATGCAAATACACACTTTTATGCGTGTGGAACCGGGGCTCGCCGGTGCTAATAAATTTTTCCACGGCCACGACAGGACCACGCTCGACGTGTAACTAATGACGAAGAATTAACCTGAGAGCGTCGTCGACGTCCCGGCGCGTTTTTAGGAACGTTTAGGTGTTGCGGTAGAAAAAAAAAAGAAAGAAAAGATTTCACAAAAAATAAAAAAAATTATGGAAAGAAGCCGGTAGACGCGCACGAAGTAGCTATGACAAATTCCGGAAAGTCGATTAACCGTCGTACCTGTCTCCAGCCCCATCCCCTGCCGCTTTTTTCCTCGCCCATTCAGATTCAGATACGAAGTTAACGAACAAGGTGATTTTGTAATAAATGACACGGGCAAAAAGTCGTGCGCGCATTCTCCTCCACCCCGGGTTAATTATTCAGACTAAGGGGGTTGTAAGCAGATTGGTCTCACCCCTAAGCCCCTATCTCGGTACAACGAGGGTGACGCGGCCGGAGAGACAGAGAGATTGCCGGAGACTTTAAACCGCCCTTACTTACTGACTGGTGTCTGTGATTAGAACCAGAAATATGCTAAGCGGGCTTCCAATTATCGAAGATTTCGGCCCGCGGATTTATGGCCTCCGTCGATCGAGGGGAACTCGCACGCTCGAATTGCTATAGTTGCTTGCGAGATCGTACAGGTAGCCGTGCGAGTTGCAATCGGCGGCAGTTCGAGTCGTTCGAACGTTATAAGTCACCCATGAACTGTGGTTGTCGTTAACTTGTTGTTATTTGCATTCCCAGGGGTTCTTCCCGCTCAGACACGGTCAAACAGTCAGAAGTTCATGAATATACCAAACACAGTGATTTCTCTGTACAGGGTGTTTCACCTAACTCGAGCATCTGAAATATCTCGCTTGTTTTTTATAATAGAAGAAAATGTCACAGTCCCAATATTACATAATAGATAATATTAAAAGTATATCGTTCTATTTAACACTAGATTTACGAGACCCGTCAAAATGGCGGATTCTCATATTTTTAATTTACGAACATTGAGATTGCGAAGATGCATCCATGAGGAATTATTTAACAAATTCATTTCTTTGGATATACATTATTGAAAAGATGGCCACAAATTTCGATAGATACAACCATGTTATTTTTGTAAAATAATGTAAAATAGTCATTTTTAGTGCTCCGTAAACCCAGTGTTAAAGAAACTTCGATGACCTTGAAATCTCAAAAAATATAATCTTGAACAAATTTGTTTGCCTGTGATAATATTTTCCCCTCCGAACCAACTTATGTTTTGCTCTGAAATTTTCTTCTACCATACAAAACAAGCGGGATATTTTAGATACTCTAGTTAGGTCAAACACCCTGTATATGTCGCCAATGCCTGGATGACAAACGTCGCGGAATTATCCCCACTATATCATGTGAGGGGCCAAGAAGCTCGAGAGGACGTTGCTCCTGTACGATACAAGACTCTCGCAAGACCCGTGTTGTTGACATGTATCGCGAATTCACTATAGCCATTACCAAAAGGTGTAAGTCGAGTCGCATTGAAATTGTTGCTTGGTCAATCTCGAGTTCTGGGAGCTCCTTTTTGTGTTGGGGTGGGTATTTAAAAAGTTTTCAGGTATCACAAGCAAACAATAATAGGAATAAGCGTTTACTTCTTCTCCGGTTATTAATATTTTCCGCTATTAATAACTGTTTCGTCGTCGGGTGGATAACGAGCTTCCCGATGAAACGGAAAGCCATCGATAAAGGGCGCCGCCGACGTGCCGCAGACACGAAGAAATTAAGTGTCTAAGTCGTCCCGAGGCTCGGATATTCGATTAAAAGTTGCCGGCCATAGTGGGGCGTCGTAAAATCAGAACCAAGGAGAACTTTGGAATTCCAGCGAATGAGTTCTTCTAATCCCGACGTACGATAACCCGGAGGGGCAGGCGTGGGGTTGCGGGGGAGGTAGCCCCGGTACAAACGGCACGGAGATTCAATTCGCTGCAACCCCGGGGGCGGAAATTAATTCCGCGTCGACGACAATAATTTCAGACGCGACTCTTTCGGAACGGACTGACCGGGGGCGGGGGAGGGGGGTGGGGAAGGTCCGAGGGCAAGAAAGGATAGCGGAAAATCGTACGAGAACATTGTCGTTAACTTTTACGAGGCCATTAACGTGCCCGTCTTCCGCCATTCCGAACGTCGACTGGACACTGTGACGTCATCGGACGAACGAAAACCAAAGAAGGAAAAAGAAACACCGGGGAAGAATTAGTGGCGATCGCGAGGAAGCTTGCGAGTCTTTTGACCCCTTTCGCTTCGACCCCCCGTCCCCTCTTCCGCGGAGTCCGCGGATAGAAGCCGGAGCAAGAAGCCGCACAAAAGGCTCGATTTCCATGAAAAAAGGAATCGACCGATCGTGTGCAGACACTGCCTCCGCAGCGTATTTCGAATTATTCCGCGGGACTTAATTAAATGTTCAATTAAATGCGACAGTTTCAAAAAAAAAAAAAAAGAAGTCGCGGTGAAAGGGAGCCTGTCAAACTGTACACGACGGAATAGATTTTCACCTGCGTGCGGCAGCTGGATTGTGGTCACTGGGAAAATATTGAAAAAAAAATGGGAGTGGTGGTAACAAGTTGGGGAAGACGGGCGCGGCGAGGAGGAAAGGAAAAAGCGACGGCGAGAGGGAGAACGATTTCGCTTCGGGATTTGACACGCGTATCTGAAGCACAGACCGAGGCGGGTCACGTGTCGACCCTGTCGCCCTTCCTGTCGGGTCACGTGACCGTGCGTGAAAGGGTTGAGATTTTCCAGTACGGATTTTTCGTCGACCGACTTGACAGATCGCCGCGCTAAGTCTGACTGATACTCGTCCGCCACGGGCTTCGCTTTAATTATGAGATATTATTCGAAGATCGCGCCCCTTCTCGCGATCGGGTTTAATGCCTTTTTAAAAGGAGATCAGCCCGAAGGGAGGGTCACGCGATCCGGGATACCTCGAGGATCGTTCGACACAGGGGACAATGCTGTCGCCGGTTCAGAACGAAACAATTAGCTGACTATAGTCGCGTCCTGTCAGACGACTTCATGGTGACGCCGAAGCTTTAGGACATTTCATAATCTCGAAGAGCCCTGCCTTGGAAGTTCCTCACCTCTTTGAACATTTTCTGCGGTAGATTTCAATACGATGGCGATTTTGATCGATACAGTGATTTCTCTGTATATGTCTCGAGTTATTAGCTAATAATGGAGGTTGGTCTTTTTTTCAGAGTTTGCAGTGTTAAATTTCTAAAATTACACCGTTCCTTTTATCATTCCCCATTAATTCTCAAGTATCTCGGGGTTCGTTACGCGTTTCCGTTTCACCGGCGAAGAAAAATCTGGCACGGAGACACGTTGTCGGGGTCGCGACGCGACAATACTATTCCGGCCTGCCGGGAATGCCAGAACAGAAAAGAAGCGAGTGATGGATGCGCCCTGTAATCCATGCTAACTTCCTGCGGGATTTGCCGGTGGATGCCTTTCGGGCGACTCCACAGGAAACCGCCCCTAATTCAAATTTGGCCTAAAACCTCGAAATCAAGTCAAGTCACTAAGTCTCTCTCTCAGGGGCCGTGGCTCGGTACTCCGAGACGCTGTTCTAATTAACATCGTGTCGCTCTCGCGGCTTAAGTTGTACCGTTCAGCCGGCGTGTCTTCAGAAAATCATTAGAAGGGCGAGACGTTCGAAAAGCGGGGGTGGCCGAGGACGAAATGGAACGGCCACCGCTCACTTGTCACGGCGAAACGTATAGGGTGAGGAGACGACGAGAAGAAACAGGGGTGCGCTCGAATGGATAATATCCAGGTTACGGGGATCGGTGAGAACGAGAAAGAAGGGAGCAAGGGATGGGAAAGCGGGATTCAAATTTTCGCAAATCATTCCGCGAGGGCTGAGTAACCCCTTCCCGGATTATCGGGACCCATGTGGCCTCGGCTCGCTGATGGCTCGTTACCGAACCGAGCTTCTCTTCGATAACCGACAGATATTGCTATTTATGAACGGTCCCGGGCCCCCGTCACGACTACGCCGACGCCTCTTTGTCTTTTCACCGTGCGTCGCGTCGCGTCGCGTCGTCTCCACGGCAATCGTTCTTCCGCTCACGTTTGCGACACGCGTCCAGGTTTATCTAGCCGCGTGATCAGAGTTACTCGATGCTGCATCTTCGATGGCCAACCGATTCTGTAAACTCGTCTTCGTGACTACGGTGAATGACCCAATTACGGATGGCGTCCCTGTCGTTGAGGGGTCATTATATTTTTCTGAATTCAAAACACCGTATCTATATTATTTCGAAAAAATGTTGCGGCTGTTTAACGTTCTATGAACCGAGTTAAACCTCTAAACTTTGACTGCCAAACTAGAAACTTAAAAAATTCCATAAACTCAAAGTAAGTTGTTTAATGAAACAAAAATTGAAAAAGTTAAATTTATGATATTGTGTAGTCTAATACCCATACCCCATACCCCGGTACTCACCGGATATTGCACCCTCTGATGTTTTCAGATCTCTGGAGCATTATTTAAGAAATAAAACATTCTGTAGAAGATGTAATTAGGTACCTGGAGTCATATTTTGCTTGCCTGGATTTCTATAAGAGGGGGATTGAAAATTTGCAGGAAAGATAAAACTTGAATTTACCACAAACTTTGTTTTACATTTCAGAATAATTGATTACTTATGGGTCCCCCTAATATTAACACAAAAATTCATTTTAAAATCTGGACAAATATTTCTGTCACCCACATATAGGTGACATGGCAGTCAACGTGCTAATGAACCACCAAATTTCAATCTTGTACCTTATCCGGAACGACCGTTGGACATTTGATCCATCTGATGAGACGCAAACATTAGGTAAAAAAATTTGACAAATTGCAACTGCTGAAACACATACCGTTGACCGCGTAGGTACAACTCTCTCAACAAATGGCAACGTTCTCTGAAGTTACAACCCCTGATCTCTCAAGCAGATTCCGACTGGCGACCCTCTTAATGTTCCTAATGCCCGACCTTACTTATGTCCGGCTTAAGTCGATGAAATAGACGCCCGCGGGGGATCGTCGACGCCATCCAAGACATTCGTCACCTCATTGTTCGCCGTGCAGCTATGCGTGTATAGATTGAAGCAATTAGACCCGGGAATATACGAAACTGGTATCCGAAGCGGTATTCGAGTTACGTGAATCTTGGTTGTTGAATGGCGTCGGGCCACCATCGTAATTGGAAATATTACTTTAAGCGGATTATCAAGTTGGACACGTGACGATCATTCGAAGCAGTTTCGGAACCGGTCCCCCGGTGAATACTATCGACCGCCGTTCCTCGGTGGATTGAAGCAATTAGGTTCAACAATGCCGAGAAAGCAACAGAGTATTGAAATTACCACGACATTGGCTATCAAGGTTCGCACGACTGATGAAATGCCCAATTAGCCGCGTAAGACTTTTCAATTCTTGCGAGGATCGTCATGCAACGCTTGAGAAACGCGAATCTTTGCCATTGTACTGCCATGTAGGGCACAGCAGCTTCAACTGATGGCCGGTATCAATTATTTTCTTAGGTTAGCCATCATCTTTTCGCAATTGGAATACAGTATTTTATACGGTATTATGCAATGTGACACTCTGCGAAAAAAGGTTCCTCCAGGGGATGGGTTTAATAATTGTGGAACACGCTGTTCGTTCAATACTGGTTCAATGATAGGGGGTAAATGACAAGCGAATGGAACACTCGGTTTTCATAACACTCTTAGTCGTACTGTATCATACACAAGCAGCGATCCTAACCTCCAACCATAGTTGTCAGGTCAAGACTTGTTCCCCCACTCTAATTTCTCCTTCTACCACGCTTCCGCCACCGTCCGGTTACGTGACGCGTTTCGGCTCTGTAGTGGTTTTGTCACAATGTCCCTTGACGAACCCGGTACTGGCAGAGGCAGAGGGTAACTCTTTCCCCTTCATTCTTGCCTCCTCCCCTCATCTGGCGGTTATGACTGCAGCAAGTGGTCGCCAGGTCAAGACTTGTTCCCCCACTCTAATTTCCCCTCCTACGGCGTTATCCCCCCACGCTTCCGCCATCGTCCGGTCACGTAACGCGTCTGTCGCGCATACTCCGGTACTGGTAAAGAGAGAGGGTAACTTTTTCCCCTCGATTCGTTCTCCCTCCCCTCATCTGGCGACTATGCCTCATTCGCAACTCGTTCACACCACCTCCACCGTTACAAACAATCGAACAATTTCCATTTAAACACATCCGCGCGACGGCTGATTTAGTGTTAGGGCCGAAAATGAATTTGTACATCGAACCGACATAATAACTAGGATATAAACTCAAAGTATACCCTTCGAACGATACCGCTAACAAAGAACAAGAATACGGAGCGAGCACACTGTACCCGGTTGCACAATTCGATCTGGCAATCTCCAAGGGATCGCGTTTCACGTGATCCGGCTCGTTTCTGTTGACAAACACTACGTTTTCGATAGTTAATATTCTGCAAGACGGTAGTGGTGTAACGAGGCCAGCGCATATTTCAGATAAGTGTGCTCGATCATCAGTCACGAAAGCGGCGCGCTGCTCCGGACGCTTGCTTTAGCGTTACGGTAACGTGTCATTATATCGCATGATTATTACGGGTCCGTGGAATTGCGGCAGGAGCAACGTCGCCCAGCGCGGCTAGGCGTACGGCCGCGTGTGCGTAACCGACTTGCGGCGCAGTTAATTCTATGGAAAACGTAAGGTCGCGTAATTATATCAACAAAGCTTGACCCCTTTGCGCGGTCGTTGCGAATTATTTACCGGAATCTGCGTCGTGTAATTTCGCATTCCCGCGTCACTGCCTCCGCTACTTTATTACTCTCTGTCTGTTGCACCTCTGGCAAGCCGAAGGATCAATTAATCGGATCGTTCTTGGAAAACTTCTTTCCGATGATAATCTGTTCGATGTGCATACTACTGCGTGCGTACCGTGAGCGTCATTTAAAATGTTACATCGCTCCGAACTGAGCCTTTCCTTCCGATTGATTTTGTTGTTAACTATTTAGCTATTTAACTATTTATAGGTGTATTTCTTTTTTATAAGAAGTACACTCCCACCATGTTACATTTAGCCGCACTTTTATTCGGAACTTCTCCAGTCATACTGACACACATGTGTACATTTAGTCTTCAATTAAATTAAAATTAGTTTGTATTGGAATGAAGTAAAATCTGTTCGACTCCTGTGAGAATTATCAATGAGGATATAAATAATAGGTTAGTCTCTTCGATTTACAACCATTTAAACTGATCAATCAACTGTGTAAAATTAAACTTCCATTAACGTCGAGTGTACAAACCAACCCAATATCAATGATTGACTTTAAACTATACACTTAATTCGACTGAAGTTAATGTGTATACGTAATGTATGTATTGTGCTTCATCTTGACACGTTAAAAAATCCGTTGTTGAAGAGGTTGAGTCTGCATGATCTGAAATGGAGTTTCACTTGTTAATATTATATTCTAATAGACACTAATAATATAAATTCTACCACATTCTCAAAAATTTTATATTGTGTGTATCGCTACTATACCTATACTGTGACTATAGAATTATTTAAACCGGTAAACCGAACAAAAATTTAACACGGAAGTTGAATTGGTCCGTATCCGTAGTTCCGCAGGCAACGTAGAAATGTTCCCCGTCCAATAAGAAAGAATAAGACAGGTTAGAGTCCATCTGGGCAATTAGGAAATGAATGAACCAAACATTGAAAGTGATCGTAGCACGGGCTCCAACGAAAGCCCGTTATAACCATTTGCGGTTCAGCTTCTGCGTCGCCATTGTTTCAAATGTTTATTATTGTGCAGTAACGACGCGGTAATAACAAAGGGTCATCTCGCGGCGAAACAACCCATTAGACGTTCGCGGTGATAAAACCGGGTCAAATAATATTATTTCCGCGAATGATACCGGGAGCACGGTAACCGCTAATGCCTGATCCGAGTATTATCCATCCGCGGGGACTAATTAACGACATTATACTCGAGCGAGCCAGTTTCGTTGTGCTCGGCGGCCGTCGTGGACGCCTCTCGCCGTTCTCTCTCGCGGTCATCGTTCGGAAGTTGTACTAATTGAGACTTACGTCGTTGCGCGGTACGTATCCCCCCCTCTCATCCCCTATCTTTCGCGTCGCCTCGGTTTAAGCTCGAGCGAGCCAAGGAACGGTAACACGACGACGAGCAGGAGCCGAGAAACGGTCGACGGCTGTGTTTAGAATGGGCTCGTTTCGTCGGCGAACTGCGCAAGATATATCGTAGGACATCCTGCCCGCAGGAACGATCCTGGCGGCGGCGTCCTCGGCCCGCAGGAATTGCGTCACATTAAACTCCGTCCGCGAACTTAGACCCGGTTGCACCGGCGAACAATGAGGTGACAAATATCTTAGTCCATCGCCGAGCTCCCCCACGGCGAGAGCTTCGCAGACTTAAGCCGGACATCGGTGGCGCTCGCTGAGAAACGAGCTTTGAAACTGCTCCGGCGATCGTCGCCGGTCCAAATTAATAATCCGTTCGAAATAATATTCCCGCTCATGATCTCCAACTTCGGGAATGAAGCATAACGTTGCTTTAATGCACGGTCTTGTCTGTTGAGGCTTTCGGGTGTAAGCCGTGTCCTAGAGGAAGAAATTTCCCAACGTCTCGCAAGCATTCTCGTCAATCACAGTTAACTGGTTAAATGTTAACACTAGAACTACCGAACCAGTCAAAATGACTGGTGGATGATTTTTTCTTTCGCGATTAGTGAAACTATGAAAACGTTTTCACGAGAAATATTTTTAATATATCTCTTTTTTGGAGTACATGTTACCATAAAAATCGTATGAAATCTGAGCCAATTCAATCTTAGGGCTCGGTAGTTCTAGTGTTAAAATAAGTGACGGTATTAACACCTTGTCGCATGTATAACCACTAGACTGAGGATGTTTATGCAAAATAAAAAATATTTCCAGTGATTATAAGACACAGGAGCGAGACAAAAAGTTCTTTCTTATTTTAATTGTTTTATAATATAATCACTAGACTGCGTATTTTTATGCAAAATAAAATATATTTCCATTGATTGCAAGACACAGAACGAGATCAAAATGTCTTTCTTCTTTTAATTGTTTTAATTGTTTTATAGGTGCCCTTGAATCTTTTTAATATGTCCACTGCTTGAAAGTGTGCTTACCAATTTTTGCACGAATGCATAAAATCCGCAGTCTAATAACCACTGACCTAGAAAATTCTAAACCGAAATTAACACTAAACCTATCACTCATTAACAGTATCTAGTAAATATTGCCTTATAAAGATGGCAACCCTAAATTTAACAAGATTGTCCCGAATTTTCTATACAATAAATGCTTGGACAAGGAAATTTATTCCACGATTTTCCAAGATATAAAGCCGGTCGTTTTGACCGTGGTAGGTTTAGTGTCAATACGCGTGTAGCTATATTAATAATATTTTATTTCAAATTTTGTAAAGGACCGGACCGTAAGTTGGCAAATTTGATACGGGCAACGTTGTTTCCATCGCGTTTAACGTGAACTCACAATCAGTTTAGCGTCACTCGAGTGTCCGCACGTTCCAGTTGAGGATACCGAAAGAATACTGAACGAAACGCGTTATCGTCGCGCGTTCGTTATCAATCACCGCCGTGCCCCTACCACCGACCAAGATTCTGCAACATTGACGAATGTAAGGTTCTGCGGCGGAGGGACTGTTAATTTTCTAGATTCGCAGATAGCGGAGGAAGTCTGATTCACGTCGGTCACGGAAACGAATTATCTCTTACCCTATTTGTTTGCAGTCGGCGACAACGGAGGGACCGAGGACGGTGCGGGATACGCGAAACCGGCGAAAACAGAGGGAGAGTGGGGTGGCCAGGCTCGGGGATCCCGAGGGGCCATCATCAGGGAAATTGGATTCGGCATTTTTCAAATCCCGTCCCCGAAAAACATCGCCACGGACGTGTTCGGGTTGTCTCGTTCGGGGACGTATTTTTATCCGTGAAAGGTTAGTGCTCTCCAATCAAATTAGACCGTTTTTACGGCCGGTCGATCGCTGCGGAGGAATCGAGGGCGGCTGACACCTGCTAAATCTCCGGCGATACGTTCTCGACCCGAGCACTTTCGAGGAAATGAACGACGAATCAACGGAGCAGCGAGTCAAGACATTTTTAGAGGATGAGCGACCGGTATCCGCGAGGACCAGATAAGAAACGATCATCTTCTCTCCTTCTGAACGGTGCCTCGTCACCTCGAGATAATTCCTCGTTTCGCGGTTCCGCCTCGAGATTAACATCTACCCCTTAAAGTTACATCTCGCAGCGAGCTCGCGGCCAGGCGCCGCCGCCGCCGCTCGGCTCTAACTCATCGCTGCCAGATAATGTCGGTGGATGTGTTATTTATCTCCGCTGTCGTCGCAATTATTCATGCCGCTATCACGCGCCGCGCCGTTTCCGCTGGGAATCGAAACGAATTCGTACTTATTATCGCAGTCAAAGGCGGAGACCGCATTGACATCTACCATTTTTCTCGCGGCCGCTCCCTTAACGGCGTGTACGCGATTTCGTCGGCTCTGTATCGAGCATGTGTTGGAATGGGCGTGGCTGGCGCGTCTATTCCCGAAGAAACCGCAAGAACAACCAGAAGAAATGAAAGAGGGAAATGCCGACCTCGACGAAAATACCGAATAAAACAAAATGAGTGTAAGTTTCTCCGATCTGCCGATGATTACTATACAGGTCGTCTCGTTTGAAATTCCCCGGGGGAAATATCCGAAAATATTTTGGGTAGAAGGCGACGCGTCCTGCTGTTATTTACTCGACCTTGAGATGACCTCGAAAGGGCGCGTATAAAGCAATTTAGAATTTTTAAGTTGGAACCCCGTCTTTTCGGGAATTGAAAATTACATTTCTATTTTTGAATTGATGCTGCAATGCCCAGAGATTAAAGAATTCGGTAAAACGCTAGAATAAATTCCGACCTCGAAGAAAATACCGAATAAAACAAAATGAGTATAAGTTTCTCTGATCTGCCGATGATCACTATACAGGTCGTCTCGTTTGAAATTCCCAGGGGAAATATCCGAAAATATTTTAGGTAGAAGGCGACGCGTCCTGCTGTTATTTACTCGACCTTGAGATGACCTCGAAAGGGCGCGTATAAAGCAATTTAGAATTTTTAAATTGGAACCCCCGTCTTTTCGCGAATTGAAAATTACATTTCTATTTTTGAATTGATGCTGCAATACCCAGAGATTGAAGAATTCGATAGAACGCGAGAATAAAATTTTTGGCGGCCATGTACCGGTGGCAGTACCGCACGCGAGAATCTTTGGAGTCGTTTCGACGAACGGAAACGTAATTGCCGGCGGAGATTAGCATGAACCGAGGGCCACTTCGAAAGGCAGAATTCCATGAAACGAGAGCGCATCTAGTTAGTTCGTTTACGACAGTTCGCGGAGGAACGGGGGAGAGAGGAGCCACCGTGGAGGGGGTGGAGAGGGAGCAGAGCATTGTCATAAAACGTAAGCAGAGAAGATATTTCCAAGTGTGAAATATTTCAGTCTAATCCAGCAATATCATAAAGAACGCCGGCGAGGCGGCCGCGCGACGAGCCAACCAAGTCGTAACCAGGCATTAGGGCTGTTTACAAAGGGCACTTCGATACCGCGTCGCGTACCAAATCGTCGCTCGGGACCCCGTGCTACGGGTTCGTCTGCGAAACCCGCCACCTGGGTCCTCCCCGCCCTTATTATCAACAATCGTAAAATGCTAAATTGAAAGTCCTCGAAGAACGAGCGGGGCTTGAGCCCTTGGCAAATTGCAACAGTGAAAACGAAATTTGTGGCCGAGGCTTTTCCGCTCGATGCTCAACCTGATACTTTTTAAACGGGTATACTTCAGCTTCGTCGGTTCTAACATTCCCCGGTAGAAGCGTTAATGATTTCGACATGAAGACAATGTTTTTGCCCTCCTGACACCATGTAACATAATCATTTTTCTGTACAAAGCGTAATTTAGAAGTTATTCGAGGTAATCAAGGTTACGAACTCTTAACATTAGGTTTACGGAGCACGAAAACTGGCCAGCTTGAATTGTTTCATAAAAATATCAAGAATACATTCAGACAGATTTTTCGCAATTTTTACCGTAATATATGATCCAGGGAATAAATGTTTTAAATTTGCATCTTTGCAATCGCAATAATTGTAAGTTAAAAAATGTGGAACCCGCCATTTTGAGGGGTCCCGTAAATCTAGTGTTAAATGAGCCTCCATTATACGAACTACAGCACAGCGTACCATTAGTTACATGAAAGCGTATTTCAAAGTACAATAGAATCTCGGTTATCCGAACTAAACAAGGACACCTGCGAGTTCGCATAATACAACAATAATTGAATTAATTTGAGATAATCTGTATCAACTTGTACAATAAACAGTGTTGTAAATGGACCGTCTTACATGGAGTTATTTAAATTTGAAGTTTGTCGGGATAATGGAGATTTCAGATTTCATCGGTTCCGATAATCGAGGTTCTATTGTACACGGAATATGTATGACTCATGCATTTATTTCAAGAAAGAAGAAAACGCAGACTGTTGCGGACAGTCGCATGACCTTTATGTGCAAAAACAACAAACTTCTACTATCCGAACGTCGACTGTTATAGCAAGAAATAAATGTCTCTGTGGCCCACATATAAAAATCCTGATATCTCTCATGGATCCCACTTATAACGTTGACGTTTTCTTATTGAAAATAAAATAATTTTGTTATGAGATTCTTCTCTATAAAAATCACGCTTCCTTGTAACACATGCCTGCCATTTTGTCATAGTGTATAGCTTGCTTTGGGTCAGTAAGATCCATAGCCACATTTGTCTGAGCTAAGATCATCTTTAATATTTTTATATATCAGGAGAATCAATAACAGGAATCCATAAATCAAGGCAGCCATTTTGAAGGAGTATAATATTACTCTATATTGAAGTATAATGCTACAACCTCGCGAGCTAAAAATATAATTGAATGAAAATATAAAAATATAAACGTGGAGAAACAGTTACAATTTCCCAGGTCGAACAGTTCTCGAACGCGACGTTAATCGAAAAATTGTCGAGGAACTTCCTGTTGGGGGTGAGTTCTCCGACTTCAATCTGTCCAAAGTGACAAGACAAATGTCTCGGTGCGCTTCTTGGCCCGACCCGGCCCGGGCCGGCCCGCCTCGATCGAGTCGTGACGGGCCACGGGTCAATTAGCCAAAAAATTGGGACGGCGGACACAAGCGAATGCCGAGGAAAAGTAATTCGATTGAAAGGGAGCAACCTATAGAGATAAGTGAGAGAAGATGCCAGTCATCCCCTGGTAATTAGTCAAGGGTAGCTTGAGTGCTGGTCGGAATTCCGAATCTAGTATCATCCCCGCAGAGCCGAGAGTTGGGGTTGTTTCTTCGGCCGGAGGATAAGCTGGGATCGGCCGCGCTGATATCGTGGAAAAGTTTTGCGTCTAGGCTCCGGATTTGATTGATTAGCCGGCCGCGGAATGGAGTGTCGCGATTGTTAACGATATAAGCAGGGGTGGGATCTCGTTCTCTTCGACGGTACCGGGAAGATTGATGAAAATCGTCGATAGAAAAATTGCGACTCCTCCTTGGAACCCGTCCGGATGAACAATAGACACGGGAGAGTTTAGGCGATTCGACATAACGAGAGACGAAAATTCATCGCACGGCCGGACTCGATTCGTTTAGTCGTTTCTGTACCGAGTAATCCCTCGGAAATCTGTGCGCGTGTGCATGTGTATTTTTTTTACCCCCGAAATTTCTGTTAAGCTGGCTTTGCGTCGCGTCAAAGCGGGCAATCCAACCGGACAGCAACGGTGGTGTACCGTGATCGAGTCGACGCGAAACGTGACCCGAGATCGTTTGATCATTGTTATTTTCCTGTCGATGGCCGCGTCTCCCAGAGAAACCTAACATTTCGGCCCCCGGAAGAAGAGGAAGAACGCCGGTCGAAATGTCATGAACGGTGCGCGGGCGAACCTCTCCTACGTCATTGGAAGATAGCTACGTGACATTTCGCGGCGTATCCGTGACCGGTGGAACCTCGAATTACTATCATGCAGCACGCGCGTACGAGCACGCGGCGTGTACCGGGGGAATGTTACGTAGGTGCTTCCAGGACACTATGGACTGTCCGCCAGTCCAGTGGGTATACGTATTGGACTCTGGACAGCGGTCATCTGTCACTGTCAACCATCCCTTCCCGCCTCCTCCTGTTCCTCCCACGCCTCCTCCTCTTCTGTACAGCCGGGTGGCGTCACCCAGTAGGAGGACGACGAAGGGAGGATCGAAACTGAACCCCCTGTACCCTGGCAGCACGTGCCGATGCCTATGTCCTTATATGCACATATACGTGTCACACTACATATGTATCCTGTACGCACGACCGTAAACGTATCGCGGGCTACATAATATATAGGGAGTATAAATAAAGCGCCATACTGCGTTAATTACAATCGACTGTCACTGTTCGACGTGACATCGTCTCAAAATAATTGGGGGCGGAGCGGTAGGGCCGCAGCGGTGTAGCCTCCTGCCAAAACGCGAGTAATCGGTGAAAGTGATGCGATAAGTGGTACGGGCCCAGATGTGGGACCCCGCGGTCCCAAACCCTTGGAAATGTGCCGCTTCCCGAAACTTGCCGTGTTCTCGGTGCTCTGCAACTGTCGCGCAAGTATAAGTCCCGTTACGCCCTGCCGATCGGTCGTCGGCCATCAGGTCGTTGGCGACCACCGCTGGGTCCGAGAGAAACAATGTACTGCGGATTTCGTGCATTTATCGGCTGCAATTTGAAACAGCAGGAAATTTGCAAGAATTTGAGAGTAGCGAAGTGTCGATAAAATTAGTTTCGACCTAGTACAATTTTTGAGGGTAGGAGGTCATTGCCAAGTGGCTCTTCCGCCTTGCAATTGATGCAGCCTAATCGTCAAGTCTCCGTAATACACGCAGGACTCGTAATTAAATCTGCTATATTCGGTGTATCACTCCTAGGGAGTGATAGAATCAAGGAATGGATAGTTAAGAAATATTATAGTGTGCCATACAACAAAGCCCTTGTGTCACGGAACCATCTTTTCGAAGAATCGCAAGATGAAAGCGCTAATAGATCGAGAGCTATAATGGAGTTAAAGGTCATAAAAGTATTAGATTCCAGAGATATTACAACATTACGTACGGTAGTATGCGAATTAATGTGAACACGCAAGTATTTTTAATGGTTTATTATTTTCTTAAAGTTGGCAGCAGGACTATGTTAGTGGTAACGGCCATTTTGTTGTACGTTTGAGGAACTACTCTGTGCTGACCTATTGAGAGGTAAAGAAGAGAAATAAAATATGAAAAGTAATTTTTTTATAAAGAATTTTAGCATTTTAGCATTTCTTTGCTGAATTATATAATTTGTAACCTAAACCTAACCTAATACCTCTCAACAGGTCAGCACAGACTAGTTTCTCAAACGTACAACAAAATGGCCGCTACCACTGATATAGTCATGTTGCCAACGTCAAAATAAATTAATGATATTAAAAATATCGGTGTGTTCACATTAATTCGCACACTACTGTAGATAATGTAGGTATTTAAGGGAATAATTACGAATAAAGAGAAGAAGCAGAATGGAGTCAAATGAAAGTCAAATAAGAGTCAATTAAAAGTGACAAATATATAAACAAGCTCATTTCTCGCATAAATTGTAGAATAATATAGTAATAAAACCAGTGAAATAGAAAAGTGAACGAACGAAACGATGATGAATATGTCATAAAAGTCAGTATTTCAATGACCCGTGCTCACAGGCTAATCGGCTAGCAGTCGACTTAGGACCAGTGTGCCACGCGGGGAATTAGACGGCGTGTATTATTAACATTGTTGTCCGAGTAATGTCCAATAATCTGATACACGGTTAATGAATTGACGTTTCGCCACGGTCCGTTTACGTGCGGCAATACAAGCGACTGATATACACCCGTAAACATTGACGCGGTGTATTGTGGCAGAACTCTGCACGCATACATACATACGCCCGCGTTTCCAGATTCGCGATTATAATACGGAACACGGACACATCCGGCGAGCGGTGGCGCGCGAGCGCGCGCGCGTCTCCAACATTAGGAAATACGACTTAATTGAACCGACGCGATGTTTGAGGATATTCCCGCAGCACTTGGCATAATATTTGCGCGCGTTAACGCTCCGCTAACCGATCCTTAATTCAAAATCAACAGCTGAGAGCGACAAGACGGGAAACGATTATCCCGTTGCTCGAACGGATCCGTTGATTGTTTTTATCATTGGACAACTTTCTACCGCGCTGCGCGTGCTTGCGCAATCGGCACGCACCGCGCACAAGTTCGATGCGTTAGATAATGGATTACAGCTACCGATACGGCCAACTTAAAGACGCGGTGTCTACAAATCATGAATCGATATTCCGGCAACAACCTCTCTCTCTCTCTCTCTCTCTCTCTCTCTCTCTCTCTCGTCTTCTTCTGCAGACCGTTAGGTTCTCCCGCAGCTACTCCGACGCGACTCGGCGCAGTGATTAATAACTGGCCGTTCACGTCGTATTACTCATCAATTTTGCACGTAGACTTCCGCCAGACGTTACTTAGGAGTCTGCGGTTTCGGAGCCGACGACCAGCGACACTGTCAACGGGCACGAGCATTACCTTGCCCGCAGCTGCAACGGCGAAACACCGCCGTCGATATTCTTTTCGCCTGCGATCGACCTTGTGGATCGCGAGTCGAGAGAACAGATAAACATTGACGGCCCGCGCTCGCAACGCAAGCGGCGCAC
This sequence comes from Halictus ligatus, assembly GCA_028454255.1. NCBI lineage: Eukaryota > Metazoa > Arthropoda > Insecta > Hymenoptera > Halictidae > Halictus > Halictus ligatus. Next base: position 6,408,559 of record CM052131.1, read on the forward strand.
AGTGGTTCAGATTGGAAAACCGTGTGACATTTCCTTAAAAAATCGACTATCGCAGATCAATATTTAATACTTATATACTACTTCTTAAATGTCTATCCGTCTTGAAATAGAAGCTATTTATATAATTTGATATAGTCTTCTAGTGGCAATGACGACTTAAAGTCGGATTTTTGATGGATAGTGTTTTCTGTCCAAAAAATTCCATTTTTTCTTTCAGAAGTTCTGACGTTACTATTCAATGTTCTTTCATGATAGAGGGATCCAGTCCATATATTAATAATTACCGTATAAAATTTATTGAAAAAGTAATACTCAATGAGATGTAACAAATTTTTCAAATTTCTTGCAATTGACAAGGATTATCTTTGAAGTCCCAAAGAATCCCGGGTTTTAACAAATTGGAATATTCTCGGCACACCTTCGTCTACATAATCATGAAAAAGTTAATTCCCCCCTCGTCCCACTGCTCGAATGATTATTGTTCACAGCTATTAATGTTGGACGCGGTATCGCATCAATTGATGAAGCTCTGCAAGGAGAGGAGTTTTTCTGTTTTTTTTTAATTTTTTTCATTTGTTTTTGTTTAATAAATGCATTAGAACCGTCCGAGCATTCATAGCGAGCATTCGAAATATTTTCTGCGTATTAAAAAGTTGTTTTGTTCAGTTTCGTTTTAAGTTTTGTTTCTTATAAAAATATGGCGAAAAATTTTACAATTCATTGAGGTCGATGTTATATACATATCCATTTTTTATTATAGATTATTCCATCGCCCTGGACAGTGGACATCGTAAAATTTCAAAAATATGCACAAGATACGGCAATATATTATGTACAAAATTATGGATGGCATTACATGCCAGCGTCGATTCATAAATTACTAGTACATGGGGCGGAAATTATAAAAAATGCGTTGTTGCCAATAGGGCAACTTTCAGAAGAGGCCCTAGAAACGCGTCATAAAGATTTTAAACGTATAAGATGTAGGAACAAGCGAAAAAATTCAAGGTTATGCACAAACGAAGACATATTAAATCGACTGCTTTTAACATCTGATCCATATACATATATCTAGCATTAGAAAAAAACCAGACCGAAAAAGTCAGACTATTAGAAGCAGAAGCTTTAGAATTAATAAATAGTTCAAATAAAAAGTGTCATAATAATAATAACAACAACAACAATTGTGATACAATTCTTCTTTAACCTATCTATAGGTTAGCAATTCAACATTATCTGGTTCACGCTAATATCACATACGGTTTAAAAGTTATACCAAAATGTCACACGATTTTCCGATCTGAGCCACTGTGCGGCGCGTCGCAAAACGCAGACGGCCCGCAGCCCGCAAGCTTAGCGCGGTATTCAATGCGTGAAACACTGCGAGCTGTAAAATGTCCCGAGAATACAATATTGCAACTGTCGCAATATATTGTGATCAGTGATCTCAGGTAATTGATGGTCCCAGAGTGATTTCAGATAATTGTTGGTACTTCACGAGGTACTTGGGGTCACGTAGATCGTAGGACGGACTGGAATCTTCGGATTTTGTCTGGTCTTTCTAGTATAATTGTATAGACATAGTTGTGCAAATTTCGTGAGACAGTATTACAATATGTCAACGTTGAATTCGCTAAAGTCAGTATTCACTGACGTGTTAATAGCAGATCTGCGAAGAAATTGATCTAAGGGAACGAAGACATATCCGACATCCAGCCTCCGTACGTCGCGATTCTTTGACGTCCGCATAACCGATTCTCGAGTAACCTCTTATATGTGACGGGAGATGGTCGGCGTTTCGGATCGTCGCAACAATATTTTACAATCTAACGGATTTTACGAGCAATTCCCAGCGGGCCCGCAGCTCTTCAATCTTCCTCAACGCGCCTATGAATATAAATACGAAGGCGGCAGTGATTTATGCTTGGCAAGAGAATGAGCAAAAGGAGAAAAAAGGCCGTAAGGACGATTCAATACTTCGAGTCTCATTTTATGTCGCGGTCAGTGTTTATGCCCCAGATTTTAGCACCTCCCCGAGGGCGTACGAGGTTCCTCCCTGTTGAGAGCTCACCAATTTTTACGACTTTGCTCCTTCTTTCTTGTTCTTAACTCCGTCCACCTCTCCAACCCCGCCTTTCGACTCGGCTCGTAAACAAAGTCTTTAGTTTAGTGGCTCGACGACACGAATTGAACGCGCGGCCACGCAACTAATCCGCGAGAGAGAGAGCTCAATTTCTTCGTTCGGAAAGAGAAAAAATAAACGGAAAGAATTGTTCGATTAAAACTTTCTTTGTTTTTTTCTTTTTTGAGTGATCATCCAAAAAATAGAAAAAAACAACAACAAAGGACAAAGGAAGGAAAATATACGCGAAACAATCGAAGTGCAACAAAAGCGGCGCATCGGAGCTTTCATGGCGGGCGCTCATTGTGCGCGCAGCGCGGCGAAAAATTGAGCGGCACTGATCACAAAAACGCGGGCTATTGTTTTCCGTGTACAAAGGCACCGGTGATGGTATTCCTAAATTTCGTTGTAGAGCCGAAATCCGGCGTCGAGTCGTTATTAAGTCTTGATCCGGCGTCTGTATGCGCGATCCCCCATTGTTCCAGACAAATCTGACGTTACGAGTGCGATCATCGATCGGATCCCTTTCTTTGATCGACAGGTAATGACAGTTTAAATCGTTTCATCGGTGACCGCAGAGCCGATGTCGCGGCTCGTTTAGATTTTCCGTGTGGAACCGCGTCAATAATTTCCCGACCGGTGCGTAATCCTTTCCGCATGCAGCATGTAAGCTCTGTGTACGTATGCCCTGCGGTCTCCGTCCGCAATACGCGTAATGCATTTGATCCGCGCTAAAACGCATTTGGATGCAACGCTCCGGCATTTCATGCGCTTACGGAACTCACTGCCTCGAAAAGTCCGCCCGCGCCGCGTCCTGGGGGAAGATCCTTGTCGAAGAATGCTTGATCAAGTGGTGAGCGCGCACCGCTACATCCCTCAATCGACCACGGACTCTCCGCTCCACACTTGTATCGCAAATGTTGCTCTTATGCCACTGCGACGCGACATCCTCGAGCATTATTCCATCCGACGCGACGCCGACGCTCGAACGATTGCTATTTCCCAGCGAACTCGGACGGCTGAAATACGACCTCCGGCCAAGTTTTACGAACCCGTCACCGGTTGAATTGTCACCTACCTCGTTGCTATCATGTCGGGTGACTTCAAGGTAGTACTGCGAGCCACGTCAGACGCGTATTTTTGAAAGATTCTGTAAAAGATTAAAAGAAACTGGAAGTCTCGCTGTTCGTAAGATGACTCGTGAAAAGCCTGTATGTAGTGATGAAGATAATGAAATTAATGTTGTTGCAATGGTACATCATAATCATCGTATCAGTGTACGTCAGATTCAGCGCGGATCTGAAGTCAGCAAAAGTAGTCCATCACGAATTGCCTATGCCTATGCCACAAATTACATGACATGGATTATGTAAATCCTGTTAGATTTTGTGGATGGGCTCAAGAGCAGCTACAAATCAATCCACTTTTTTTCTCTTTAATACTATTTACCGACGAGGCTACTTTTACCAGCACTGAGCATGTTGATTTTCATAACACGCATTATTGGTCAGCACAAAATCCTCACTGGCTACAAGAAATTGATCATCAAAGACGCTGGTCCATTAATGTGTGGTGGGGAATCATAGGGCAACAAATAATTGGGCCTTATTTCATCGACGGCACTTTTACTGGTGAAAGATATGATACGTTCTTAAGAAATACATTGCCAAATTTATTAGAAAACGTGCCATGAAGCGTTCGTCAGACAATGTATCATCGGTGTACCACTGGATTATTAATATAAAGGAATTTTTAAGAAAATTCTAGTCGACATTTAAATTGTGGTGAAAACAAATAGTACAACCATAAGTCTGGACTACTAGTTTTCTTTGAACATAGTCTCCTTAAATTCCATAAAAAAGGAAATTGCTTCATTTTTAGCAAGCTTTTGTAATCAGGTGTTCCATATTGTAAACCTTCACCCTACTATCTGACATGACAGATAATATACGCAACTACTTGGCGAATCAATAACTGTGCTTCTCAGGTTGACCGAGTTGAAAGCAACTTCACCGGACCTCGATAAATGGTTATTTTTCATGTACATAATTTCTTACGATTCTATAAGAAACAATGCCACCGGTAATGACAAATATTTGACTAATATTTTGTCAATCCAGCACTTAGACTCGTAGGTGAAGGAATCATTCGTCAAGTGCGATGGGTCTGTTTCGGTCAGTGAAGCTTAGCGAGGAAGGTTGCGCGTCATGGGGATTGTACGAGTTTATGCGTCATCGTTGACCGATCGTTAGAGAGGCGAGCATAAAAAATGTGGTCCGTGAACGGTCGGAAGAGTTCGTCGTAAATGAGAGAAAGAGAGAGAGGGAGAGAGTGGGAGGAACAAAATGTGACGTTCGTAATTTCCATTTCCTTTCCGTATCGCGACGGAAGATCGATTGCCGCGGCTGAAATTCCGAGCACGACAGATAGTCGACGAGCTGCACGGAAATGGAATGATGATGTCTCACGGAAGATCGGTGCCGGCTGATTCTCCGGTGTCACCGTTCGCGTATATCGATACGACGGATCAGTTCTACAGAAGAACAGAGAGAGAGGGAGAGAGTGGCGCGTAATACAAATTGCAACGCGAAAACGGCGCTCACGTCGTGTCGGGTGAGTGAAAGGAGAGAAGAAACGGGTGGCATCGAGTTTGATAAATGACGCGGGCTCGATTTCTGCCAAGTGGGGGCGCGAGCACGCCCGATGTAATCAACCGTTCTATTATATAACAGGATGACTTCCCAGTTTAGAAGGGTCAGCCGCCTTCCCCGTTTCGTAATACTCGAAACGCAGATTTCGTTTGTAACACTATTCGACTGGGACACCCGAGGATATCGAGACGACGCAAGTGATTCCCGCGGCGGCAATAATTTCGTGGTTCAACTGGATTTTAACCCTTTCCACTCGAAACTGTTTTAAAAACGTTTCTTCCAACCTATTTCCCTTTCATATATTTTTTTTTCATGTTATACATACGAAAATGGTTTCAATGTACTCGTAGACTGCGGGTTTTATGCATTTACGACAAAAATGGCCAAACACAATTTAAAGAAGTAGACGTATTAAAAAGATTTAAGGGCATCAACCTATTGCTTAGCAGCTTGATAAAATATTTAAAGGAAGAAAGAAATTTGTATTTCGCTCCTGTGTCTTGTAATCAAATATTTTTTATTTTGCACAAAGAGCCGGAGCATGGTCTCAAATCGATCATAAATTTTTGAGATCCTGAAACTTTACTGCACTCGACCCGCCCGGCTCGAACCCGAACTGTCGGGTACCCGCAAACCTCTAATCTTCGCGTGAAGTAATGTCGCGTTAACGATGTGCAATGCGAACGAATTTTTAGAAAATAATTCACGAGACAGTTAAAAGGAAAATCTGGCTGTTGCGCTTACTGTCGTTCCTGGTCGAACATCCACGAGGCAAAGATACGGAACGACGCGTATGTTTCGAAATATGGAGGAGAAAGCAACCGCAAAGCCGAATGCGCACTTTCGATTCTATATCGCTGCGAAGAAAGGCAATAACGCGGCTCGGCACGCGTACGTGTACCACTCATGCATCCGCGCAAATTTCCATACTTCTAGGAAATGGCGCGCGTCTACACAGCGCGACGACCAGCGACGGCGTGGGGACTTGTGCACTGGTGGGAACGTGTGCGAGCGAGCCTCGTACACTTATTGGAAAGACGACTAATAATGTCGAGGCTTAATTGTTACGTTGAGCGGTTCCCGGTGTACGGTTACCTGCGCACAGTTTTCTTACTACCCGTTAATGATACTAGAAATCGCCAACGCAGACGCAAGTACGCGTAAAACTAGCTATCGCAACACTTAGGGGGGCCGGCATGGTTTGAAATCCATATACGCATGCAACGGTCAAAATCTAGACAAACTGCCGCTTCAATATTGCAATGAGCATTTTAGAAGTGGTCAATTGTGTTTCCCAAAAGTCCAATCTGTAAGAATGTTTATACCACCGTTTAGATAAATGAGTGTTTCATATGTTTGTCTGTTATATATAATTTTATTGATTTATGCGTTGCGTTAACAAATGTATGTTACGTTTAGATTTTGTTAAATAAACAGTTCCCTGCGAACAAGCAACAAATTACGACGTGTCGTGTCGAGCCTCCGAGTCTCCTCACAAATTTACGTCTGTATAGAGCCCAAATTGCGAATTTCTACCTTATCCGTGGAGTAATTTGTAATATTCGGCAGAAAATTCCAATTCTGAAGCAAGTATGACGTCGCAAGATGGCTGCCGCTGAGAGATTCTCTTAATTTCGAGAGATTTAGTGTTCGTATTAAAAAAAGGCTCTATACAGACGTAGCAAAGACATGTACAAAGACGGTGGTATGCATTTTTAATTGATTACTTACTTATTTAAGACGTAAAATGTCTATTAAAAAGGCACAGCGTAACATAGCGTGACAGTCAAGGCCAAATGCCTGCCGGCCCCCTTAATGTTAGTAGTACAGCGGGTCGGGTCGGGCCGGGCACGAAGCATACCCGTATCACTTTTTCCGCTAGTTCCGCGTCGCATTTATAACTGGTCGCAAGCGGACCAATGAAACGTTCCCGTCGCGGGATAATTATCCGCGATTAACAAAAGCGAACGCGTCTCCCGATCGATCGTATATCGGGATAAGATGTGGCGTCTATCCCGGGGGCCGGTAAATCGCGCCGATTCCCGCGTAATCGGAATCTCCGGGAAACAATGGCGGTCGCCCGGCATTAAGGGACCGCTCGGTGTCCGAGATTACAACGGAGAAAAGTTAATCTTAATAAACGAGGGCAATCAGGAGGACCTCGGCGGAGGTAGTTGTTGCCGCAAATGCCCGGCCCATGCAAATGCGCCCTAAAGCCAACTCTCTGTCTGGCGGAGGCTAACCCTAAGAATTTACATACTACCGGTGGGCCTCTCTCGTTTCTGCTCCTCGCCCTCCCGCGCCCGTCCTCTTGCTCAATCCGGAGCCTTTTGTCCGGCGCGGAATGTCCATCAACTTTTTGTCCGTCGGGCACGAGTAAATAGAAGAGTCAAATGACCAGGCGAGGGCTTTAAGGGCGGCGAAATGGGGCTAGCGGGCCCTTTTATTTGCTGATTCCGTGCGGATTGTTTCGTGATTTAGCATAAATGTTTGATTAGATTCTCGAGCGGATAGAGGCGCTTGCCGGGCGGCGTTGCGCGGCCGAGGGACAAGCTGTTTGCACGAAGAATCCTCAATGACCGGCTCCAATCGAGTGTACGTAATTATTTAACCGGCCTACGCTTCTGTCGTTTCAAACGGCGAACCGCGTGCTCTGTCAGACACACTGCCGATAATGTCCCGAAGATATGGATAAACTGAATTAATCGTTACGTGTGCTTCAAGTTCAACGAGTCTCGTGTGTACAACATCTGTTAGATAACTGCGGTTCATAGATCTCTTACCTGCAATTAACGAGACTCGGCGGACGGACGATGTCGCGCGAGAACATTGACTCGATGTTACGACTGAGAAAATTATAACCGTATACTTTGCGGAATATCTGGATAAACGCGACCACTTTGAAATAAACTATATATAATAATAATAATAAAAATTTAATATTTTATGTTCAAAATAACGAAACAGCCGCTGGGATGCAATTTCATGCGATAAATTAATTTTTATTATTTATTTCATTTATATAGAGTCCTAAAAGGATTCTACAGAGCTTTAAAGTGATCGGTAGTAAGTCAGGTCTTAAAATGTTATTCACTCTAAACTACTAATTATGCATAATATAAGATGGAGTGGGGTAAATCCGTACACGGGGCAAATCCGCACTAGGCCGTTATTTATTCGAATATACGTTGCATTTTACCAACTGTAAGGTAGAAACAATACAAATGCACGATGGTACAATAGGAATGTGAGAGATGTCTTGACGATGATTGAATAAAAATTTGAATTTTTATTTTCATGTTATTTTATTACTAATAATAATTCCACTTTTGCCCCGTAATATAAGGAAATAAGATTCAATAATTTTTGAACAGGTAGTCCGCCCTAGCAGACTTTTATTTTATTAAGAAAATCATAAGTTTCAGAAGATATTTTTAAACCAAATTCTTAAAGAATAAACCATGCGCTAAATAAGAACACTAAGATTATTAGGTTTTAGTGGAATAGATAGAAAATACATCAGTTTGATGTATGAACATAAATGTTCGAAGACGTTTCTACCGCAACAAAGCACCATTAATTGAGTTCTTGCGCTGTTAACGTCCACTAAGCAACTAACACAGGCTTGATCCAGCGCAGATGATCGATTTTGGCAACGAAACACAGCGATACTCCCGAAACAAGAAGTAGACCGCGACTGACACGCCCGATACAAATAATCCTCTTGTCTCGTGTCACGCGCCGGGGGTTGGGTCAACGTACGGCGAGAAGCTTTTTCCTCGACGCTTTTTCATGCTAGCCGCGTAAACAATCTAGCGGTCGCGCGGCCTCCGTGCTATTTTAAGACTCTCGCGGCCTTGAATCATCGACACGCAATGAATTAAATTGCTAATTTATATCATCGTTAGCCGCACATACTGTCGGCAGGGGCGATGAATTTATTGCCGGCCGGTGTCTCCGTTAAACATATTACCTCACCGCTACTGCGCGCGCGGGAACGACGCGGACTCGAGACTCTACGAACGAAGACATCCTTGTATCGTCTCCGCTTTATGCCCGTCGTTAACGAGGACGACGACGGCGCAATTATGACGCGCGATAAAATTCCAGGTGAGTCTGAATCAATTTACGCGCAGCCATCAAATTAGATAGGGCGTTCGCGAGTCGCGCAACGACGATCCCGGCGTCCGACCACGACGAGGACCTCGACGTCTCGAGGAAGGATGCCGAACACCGGCGCAAACGGAGACCCGGTGTATCCAATCGGTCAAGATGGCTCTTCGTGTCGACGCCTCCGGCGAAATTCAGTTAGCGCCCCGCGCCAGTTGGATTGGACCATCAGTTTAGACAATGGGACCTGCTCGTGCGTTTAAGGTAATCCCTCGTGAATGGTGTCCCTCTGGTACTTAATACATTGTCCGCCCTGACGCTCGTCCTTTACAATCTCGTCGCAGGGTGTGGCGCGGCTCGTCGAAAACCTCGCCCCTGCCGAAGATGGCTCGCATTAACATCTATTTACCGTAACGTTGCCAAACAACCCCTCACCCCCACTCGTTCGACATTGTTCCGCTAAGTGGTCAGAAAAACTCGATGGTTAGCTTGTTGCGCGCACGCACAACTCGTCGACACAGTGTTCGATGTTCTAAAATGTTCAACTCGAACAACAAGCACGAACCCTCGCAATGGCGGCTCGCGTATAAGCACCGTGAAATTGTAGCGACCTCTATCTCCACTTACTATTATCGATAACGTTCAATAGAATAAAAGACGATACAAAAATCTTTTTACGGAACCGTGCGCTCCACAGTATTCATGATTGATAAAATTATTTACAATTCCGGAAACAAGTACCGATAACAATTCGGCGTGTAAACGGCGCGAAGTGAAGTCAATGTGAATAGCGGGAAACAAAATTATACTGTACACCGATCGTAACGCGATCGTAACGCCGGGCGAGATGCATAACGTGTAGCGAGCCGGGCAGAGCATAAATTTCGCTCGAACGACGAAGTATCAACACGCATACGGGCGTCTGAATAGCGGGAGAACGTCGAAGTGTCGACGCGACGAGATGATGCGACTGAAATTCCCTTTCTCATTTGTGTACATTAATAGGCCGTAAAGACGGCGTTGTATATTCTTAAGAAGTTTATGGTTCGTCAAACGCGGTAGATTTAAAGTCATAAACGCCGCGAGGTCGTTCGTTCTCCGGCGTTCGGTTTTATTCTCCCTGTAGCGACGGCGGCGGCGGCGCGCGTACGAGGGACAACCACTTGGAAATGCATCTGACATCCAGTACAAGCGAGCCTCGGGTCAGGATATCCTTCGGCGAGTCCCTCGGGTGCGATAAGGTCCGGACAAATGACCGGTCAGTCACGACAGAAAACTACTGGCGGGAAAATCAGCCCTCTAAGTAAATTCGTATCAACCCCCGGAGACGGACGAGGAAAAGGCGCGGCGGAGGGTTGCCGATCCGTCATACGAGATTACCGAAGTAAATAACAGGATCTCCGGGCGGAAGAAAGGAGACGGGACCGGGAGAGCAAATCGTATCGCGTGTAACCAAATTTCGAAATAATCGTGGACGCCGTTCGTCGATCGGTCCTCGATCATTCACGGTCCCGTGCGCTTTCGTTCATCGTGTTCGCTGACCGTCGGCCATCCCGAGGATTGCTTAATGCCCATTGCATTTTTTACGCGGTCCTAGAAAAAGAGAGGAAACCGGACAAGAGATCGAACAGGATTCTCTCCCCTCCGATCATGGTGCACGGCCGACCCAATTTCACGGGAAAAACTTCACGCCGTTTACGGGACGACCGGAACACGGCCGAAAAAACTTTTCTGCCCCGTGAGCCGGCTGAAGGATTAGATAGATTATCGGTTGTACGGCTGTGGGGTCAGGAAGTCGATAAGGTGAGTCCGTGGGAGAGTTTCTTTTTTTCGTTCTGTCGGGGATGAACGCGGACAATGGACTTATTGGATCACTGAATTTAATCAACAGAGATTCTTTCGCAAAAAACGGACGATTAGTTTGTCGAATAAAACGTTACGGTGCTTTATTATATCAGGGCTACCCTTAAGTAATCAATTATTTGCTAAGAATTTGTTTTGCCTTTCGTTCTGTACCGGATCGTTGAAAACGATCGAGCGTAAAGCAGCCTGTGTTCAAAATATATTATAAACAGTATAATTTTTTTTTACAACCCTATTGCTGCCTCTGATCTTTTCAGATCTCTGGAGCATTATTTAAGAAATAAAAAATTCTGCAGAAGATCTTAGGAGGCACCTTGAGTAATATTTTGCTTGACGAACCCTGGATTTCTATAAGTGGGGGATTGAAAATTTGCAGGAAAGATGGCAAACTGTCCTGTACAATGATGGAGATTATATAATAAATTACGAAATGAAAACCTGAATTTACTACAAAGGTTGTTTTAGATTTCAAAATAATTGATTACTCATGGGCCCCCCCTAATAGTTTTATGGAAAGCAGAATTACCGTTCATAATCGGTGTTCTTTGTCTTCGCGGCTGAGTTACCGATGTTTTTTGTTTCTCGGTGGAAGAATAATCGGTAGATAAACGACCAGGGTGGACACGTTAAACGGCCGATCGCAAAATGGGGGTGCGCGTACGCGTGAATCCGAACGAGACGTTTCCATTTTACCGGCGATGGTTAAACCCGTTCGCCGGCCAGGTAATAAGCACTAATATCAAAAAATATTTCATGTCAATCCGCGGACACGGAATATTGATTCCCCTCCATGAAAGCCAAACGTCCCCCCTCCCTTCACTGTTCCCGGCTACCAATATGCATTCAAACTGAAATTCCATGCACACCGCTCGTTTCGACACCGTGAGATGGATTAATTAATCAAACTCCCCGCGGATTCGGAAAACTATCCGGGATCGGTCGGCCAGCGTCAATAAGCAATCGCGAATCCGTGGAAAATGACCAGCCTCCATTTTTAAATGACATTATCCGGCTGCGATTCGATACATTAATGAAGGATAATACCCGGCGGTGGTTTAATCAATGTGACGAATATTTTACAGCACGTCCGATCTGCCAACTACAAGACATTATTATCAATGGTAAATTCTTCTCGATGGACCAATTTATTATTAACCGTAAGTATACACAGATTCACATGGTAAATAATTTATTACTGCGAAATCATTTCTAATTATTATCGTGTTTCGGAGTGCGAGCTCCAAATACTTTCACTGTCAGGTCATACAACAGTGATAACTAGACTATATAGATTATAAAAAGTTTGTGCATCAATTGCAAGAGGAGGTGAATACAAATTTATATTTTTCACTAATAATTTTCATCTGGTGAAAATAACACAGAAATTCCAATTTTAAACATTCTTTTATCCAACAATGTACGATCAGTAAATCTTTTCGGCGGCTTAAACGTTTCCATTGTACGGTAGAAAATGACGTATGTCGTCTTCTAACCGGCTTCCATTAGGATCGACATCTTCGGACAATAATTTATTTATCTCCGCGTATGACAATCGAAAGACTGATCGAGGAGCGATCCTCTCTCGGCGTAGGTCGTCAGGCCAATCAGCTACCAACGAACTTCTGACTCTCTTACGGCGGGCGTTCATAAGCATTTGAATGGGCCAATCAATCACGCGGCTCCTCTCTTTCTCACCCTCGCGGTTCCTCGCTCTGTTCCGCCCGGTGACGTCACGCCGCAGTCATCCCCTATTAGTGTGGGGTGTTGTGCCAACCAGCCCGAGCTGCGGGTCGCGGCGAAAGAACGAGGAAAACGGAGGCTGACGGTTCCAGCCGAGGGGGTTGGTAATTATATATTCTAAGGGTGTCTCGCCGATCAGTCAATGTTTCCGCTGCAGCTCTCCGACAATGGAGCAAAGATAGAAAAAGCTTATCTGTCATTGCGCGAGATACTTCCTTAGGGGACCGACGCCGAAGACTTTTAATTCGCGCTGCGATTACCGGTTCTCCCAATGAAAAAGTTAAAGAATCGATCGGCCGAACCCGAGGGGATGAATTTGTTAGCGCCTCGCAGCCTAACCAGAAACACTATAGGACGCGTCCACAGGCTGTAACGAAGTTACATCGCTTTTACGAATGCACGCTGGGAAGGTTTTCTTAAAAATTTAACAACTTTATCTATTTTATAATTTCTTAGCTGTGGAGATTCTGTCTAAAAGACTGCATCAAATTTCTCGAGTCAATTTAACTAAAACGCTACAAATATAATCTGAGATTGTTAAAATAATCTAAACCAAAATTAGTGATTAGAAGCGATGAAAATATTTTCAAATGACTTCGTTAAAATATCGAACCGACGAAAGTATAGCGTCCACGGTGTATGGACTCGTCGCCGCGCCGCTGTGGCGTAACAGCTTAAGCAGTGATCTGTGACGAGTAGCATCATAATGGTATTTGATGTTAATCGGGCTTTGAGTGCGAGTTAGTGCGACGAATGCATCTGGATCGCATGAGCGGGTTGATTAAATTCAAACACCTTGTAGGCAGAATGCCAGAGCTCGCCGGCGTCGCGTCGTTCGACCAGGAGGCCGTGTGCGTGAGTTCAAATATGCTCATATCGGGCCGGTTCAAAGGACCGAGGTAACTCTCTGTCCAACAATAGTCACGCATGATAATAGCATGCCATCCGGACCCCTCTCGGTCAGTCTCGAAACGGCCGGGCCGGTCGTCTGGAAGGAGTAAATACCGCGAATGGTTGAATTGATTCGGCCATCGGGAGTTAACGGCGATTGAGTTCTCATATTTGGTCGGAGTTTGCGGACCACTGGCCGTTCCTCGTTACCGTTAAGACACAATGATCCAGGAAAATCGGACTTACCGACACTTTCGATGAAAACTCTCTCGGACCGCCAAGACGTTTTTCTTACTTGTAACATGGAGGAAGTTTTGCAGCTAACAATGCAATCCCTTCAACACAAAATTATTACCCGAGAGTATTTCCAGGTCGTATTAAATATTATATTATGTTAAATATTACACTATATTAACACTAGGTTTACGGAGCATTAAGAATGACTATTTTACGTTACTTTATAAAAATAACATGAATGTATCGATCAAAGTTTGTAGCCATTTCTTTAATAATATATACCCGAAGAAATCAATTTGTTAAATAATTGCTCATGGATGCATTCTTACAATCTCAATATTCGCAGTTTGAAAATATTAGAATCCGTCACTTTGTTAAATTAACACTAGAACGATATCGAACGTTTTAAATTAAAAACTACGTACGTGGAACTTACCAATACTAGGCTAAAATTAAATACGAAACTTTTGAACAGTAGTGTATTTAGAAAAATCACGTTATTGGGATCGTTAAGATGCGTCCATGAGGAAGTATTTCACAAATTGATTTCTTTGGGTACATAAATATTATTTTTAAAAAATGACTACAAATTTTGATAGATTAATTCATATTATTTTTACAAAGTGATGTAAAATTTTTAGTGATCCGTAAACCTAGTGTTGAGGACGCTCAAAGTCTTAGGCCCTGACTCAGAGGTCAAAGCAAGATGGTAGAAAGCAATGGCAGCTATTTCGATTTCGGGCGTCACTGACTGATTCGTTGCAAGTTTGCTAAGGTTGCTGGACCTGTGGAAGAAAAATTATACGAGTCGTTCGTATTTTGTCCTTTTTACTGGATCGCGAGTAACGTATCCTGACAGTTTCATCTACTATCCCGATATCGTGCGGCGTGGCCCGGCCGTAGCGATCATTCCGTTCTCTCGAATTTAAATAGTCGACCGACGATCCGTCATACGAATATCTCTCGCGATGGATATGGCGTAGAGAATTTCTCCGCGCAATGAAATCTCGTAACGCGTCCCCCCTTCTCGCGTCGGGTCGGGTCGGGTCGGATCGAATCGCGACGAGCCGGTCCGACTCGGTTCGTTTCGGAACCACGAAAACGTCGAAACGACGCGACGCGGGCACCGCGTGCGAGAGAGCAATCTAAAATCTGTCAGGCCTTTGATCGATGCGCCGTTCGCCATTTTAATGCCTATCACCCGACAACAAGCCTCACGTGAAATACGAGTTAACCCCCGGGGCGTTCTCACCCTCATCAAAGCGCGATCATCCCTCGAGGAATTCAAAACGCCACCGCTAACGTCGGCCTCAACGGCATAGGAGCCGGCAGCGGCGACAGTGTCGTCGTGTGAAAACGCTTTAAACAACGTCGGACGTCAGCCCGCAGCTAGATCATTATCGGAAATCATTATCGCGTCGTGTCTAGCCGCGCCGCTCGCTCGCGTGTATTCCTCTGTCGATAAGGACAAGCAATTTCCCTGTCGAGCAATTTTCCTTAGGACGGGATGTCCTCTGGAACTGGAAAATAAATTTCCACGCGATGTCTTAATTACAGGCCTCGACGCTCCTAGAAACAGCGTACCCACTCGCCAATTATTCGAGTTTTAACGCCATAACTACCGAGCTCGAAACGACACTAATGTACAGGGTGTCCTGCGCAACTGGAACAGACTGTATCTCCTAAACGCTTGGAAACGGAAGATACTGGTACAGATCAAGGTTATACGGTGCTGTGTTTACTCGATGTATGTCCAAAACACGGGTCTATCCAGGGACATGTATCGGCCAGGAGGTACTTCGATCCTCGCCGAACGTAAAAAACAACAGCGAAGGTCTAGGAACCTCGGTTCATGACCCCTCATGGGGTGTACTCGTGACAGTGGGGGTTGTTCTGGGACTTTTATCAGCTAGGAATTTGGGACATACATAGCGTAGACACGGGGGTTGTGCATTTGTGCACCGGGCATCAGAAAAATGCAGTAGCTTCGTTGTTCTTGACTGCACTAATTGATGCAGTTCTTTTTGCTCAACATGAAAGCATTATCATACTTATGTTCTAAACTTATTTGTTAGGACGTTGTCGAGCTAAACTAATTATTCTGGAGCACCTAAGTTGCAACAAATATTCGAACGGTCCTCCATTGAAGTCTAAGCACTTTTCTGTCCCCCTAAGAATGGAAATTTCAATCTTACTTCAATCTTATCTTTCAATCTATCAGTGATAAATATTAACAAGCTGTTATTAATACAAAAGTTATTTAAATTGCAAGTAATAATTTGAAGAGTTGTTAAAAAATTATAAACGAATGCGAGTTCTATGTTTCCCGTTGTACTGTTTCTTAAATGCAATCCCAACTTTATTTTAACAACTCGTATTATAATTTAATGACTTCTTCAAAATTTAATATCGCTATTACGCTGCGACTACGCTAACGCGTTACTTAAACAAATATATGTAAAAGAAATACGATAAAGGTTATGTAAATTTATCGTACTCCTTTTAAAACTCATTTTGAATTAGATACGTATTGCGCATGTCTGTAGAACAACATGGCGGACTGACAGTTGATAAGAGTAAAGACAAAAGAGAGAAAAGGGACGCGCATTACAAAATCTAATTGATTAGGATTGTCTGAATAAAGTGTCACACTCTTACATAAATCTTTGTGGAATAATAGCTTTCAATGTTGTTTCTTGTGTTTACAGGTAAGAGTGTAACCAATATAAATAATGTAAATAATTATTGTAAATAGCGAATAAAACTTTAATCTTGTGTGTACAGTGAAACTCAGTTTGGTTATTATTTTCTCAAGATAAATTAAAGAACGAAAGGATAAACTTATTATATATATTCACTCCCGTTTCATATCATGTCTCCTCAACTTTCCTTCACATTCGAACATCGTTTGATTAACATTTGATAATCAATATATAAATGTTCGAAACCCTTGAAAATTTGAATAATGCTACAGTTGCGCTTCATAGTGAATTTCGATTCGCTCGCGTTATCCACGGTAGAGATTTCCGGCAAGTTGCACAACTTCCTCGATTCTGTTTCACCAGTAATTTAATCCGAAAATAATTGCCAGCCGGCCAACAGCCGAGGAAAATCCTCGTATCTTCCCCGGATAATCGGAAAAATATTATGATAACGCGATTGCCGGGCCGGACCCGACGGACGGGACGCTGTCGGATCGAAACCGTAGTGTATCGAATCATCGTTAGCCAGAGATACAGGATTTGCCGGACTGTCGGAAAAACTCGGTAAATCCAATGGACGCGGCCTAATCCTAAATGAACGAGGCGAGACCCGCCGGGCAGAGAGTGCGTCCAAGTAAAACCTGTTCGGTGTTCGTAAATCTAATGACGAATTTATTCGTCCTGCCGTGCCGTACATACATACATACGCACGTACACACATACACACGGCTGAGACAGGATTTTTGCGAAAGTCCAAATGGACACGGCCAGGCGGCTGCGCGCGACAAACTAAATGCCTATTAAAATATCATGGCGGCACGCGCACATCGAAAGCACGTATCAGTCGATGGATGAAAATTTTATCGGTGTTACTTGGCGAATTTCCCTCTAATTGGATTACCTTCGATGTACTGAGCCCTCTCTCTCTCTCTCTCTCTCTCTCCCTCTCCCTCTCTCTATCTATTTGAATGTGCAGCAACGCTATACAATTCGGCCACGTGTCGATTACATTCGACAGCGGTGATGCACGCGAATTACACGGCCGTTCCGCGTGTATCAATTTAATAATTCGTGCATGGGGGACAGGTGTAAAAGCCAATATTCGACCGGGTAACACGGTCCGTTCCTCTGTAACATCGTTATCGGGTTATCGCGACGCGTTAATGTAACGGATACAACTTTCCCCGTGATATTTGAGCCGAATTACCTATAAATCGGATTAACGCCCGCCCATTGGCTTTTACGATTGAAAACGGAGCACCGATTGAGCGCACGAAGGATAAATTCTTTAATAGACATCCCGTTTTTGTTTACAATATGTTATTGAATACTCCGGAAACTCCGACAGAAATTCTCTTCCACTTTTAAACGGCTTTTCCCGGCCGCGATTGTTATCAAAATTTAAATTTCTTGTTGTTGTGAATAAAATACGCAACTATATTGCGAAACGAGCCAATATTAAAATGATTAAATATTTCATATTTTATATACAGGGTGTTCACTTGAAAACTTTCCAACCGAATATCTCGAAAAATATGAAAGATTTCGAGGGGAAAAGAGTGGATCAGTACCAGTTTTTTTATTTCGGTGGCGTTTTCAAGGTCATGTGAAGGTCAACTTTTTTCAAATGGAAACCTGTATTTCTTATTATGGGATCTTATTGTACATAAAAATACCAGCAATTTTGGTGAGATACTTGTTTTTATCTGCGAGGAGACCTTCAAATGACCTTGGAAACGTCATCCAAATAAAATACTGATGACTGACACATGTTTTACACTTTTTTAGTATATTTCGTACTTTTCGATATATTCGGCTGGAAAGTTTTCAAATGAACACCCGGTATATTATATATTATATTTACAGTTAGAAGCGAGTCGGCCGCGCAGCTCTGCGCGAGGAACGCGACATTTTTCGGTGTTATTCACTCATAAGGGAAATAAATCCTCAGGGCGGTGAAAAAGATGTGTTCGTAGATTTGATGGGGCGAATGCTGCGGAGACACTCGTAAAAGACGCATCAGTGCTAGCGAGCATAAAATTAGAAGAATGGACTTAAAAGGATTTGAGAGGATTGCCGTGGCTCCGGTCGCATCCGCCGGAACTTCATTCCTCTCTGTCACTGCACTCTGTCCCTCTCTCTCTTTCTCTTTCTCCTCCTCCTCCTCTCTCCACTTCTCTCTCGAGTTCCACCTACGATATTCGTGTTTCCGGGGAGCATAGACGAAGTCCAAGTTTCGAGAGTGGATTGAGAGTACGCGGACTTTTTTCGAGAGAGAGAGAGAGAGAGAGAGAGAGAGAGAGACGGCGGAGGGGGGCGGCTCTAAGAGACGAAATGCATTTTGGCGCTTCCAGGAGCAACGTACCGTCGAGATGCGCGAGTAAACAGGCGAACGGTGTCCCGCGAAATAAAGCTTAAACGAAAAACCGAGCGAGAAGCAGGGGTGAAAAGAGGGAAGATACATTCCGCCGCTTTAAGAGCCAGCTCATCCGTGAACAATCGGTTCGCGGGATAGATACGGGGACGAAATTTAAGCGGCAAATGAAACGGATCTCGGGGAGGAGCGAGTCGCTTTGTTTCTAACCTCGTCATCGTTCGCGGAACGAGTAAGAATTGCGTAAGAATATATTTCGGGGACAGAAAGACGTGGGTGAAGGGGGGAGAGGATGTTGAGCAGAGGTTCGCTGTCTTTCAAGGATGAAAGTTCTCCGGGTTTTCGGTCGATTTGAGGGGAAGTGCAGTAATACGGGAACAAAAAGTGGAGCCGCGATAAAGCCGGGCGTCGGAACTAATGCCGGTGCTTAAGAAAAAGCTTAATGGATCGTCCTCGAGGCGCAACGAAGTGTCATTTGTAACCTTACGCAACTCGCACGCACTCGCTCTCCTTCTTTCGGATTAATTGCTGTCCAATTAATGTCCCGACGTCGCCGGAAGGGCCGCCGCGCCGAGCGTTGCCCTCTACGCGATCGGCTCCGCCATATTTCTGCCGTCGTGGAACGCCCAGAACGCCGAAATCATTTTTCATCCTACTCGTCGTTATTCAATCCGAGCCTGCCCTAGTCCGAGCTGCCTTTGCAATCGATCCACGAGAAATGACCCTCGCATAAGAATACGATCGTCTTCTAAACATTGTTGAACGAAACGTGCGAAAATACAGATTTGCAAACGTCATTCGAAGAACTTGTGACAACAGAAATGCAAATGTTTACAGATTCGCCTAAATCGACCACCTCGTTTCGAACTTAAAAGTAATCTCTGAACTTCTGTTCCAACAGAAATGACTACGAGAATATTTATTTTCCGTCTAAACATTTCAGAATAATTGAACACAATTTATGGTATTTTCAGAGCGTTTTCAATTCACATAAAGGTAAATGTAATAAGAAAAAAGGATATTTTTAAAACTGTAAATGTGCTAGAATCCTCGGTGTCCTATTACCGTCAATTATGGATTTTACAAACAAACAAAAAAAAAACGTGTTCGCGAACACGCACGCTTTGCACGATAATGACCACGTGACCGTAAATACGAGACAGGAAGAGAGGGAGAGAAAATATTGGTTTGTTTTTTTTCTTTGCCTTCTGAAATCGCGCTCGAATAACTGCGCGTGTTCGACGAACGTGTCGTCGACAGCCCGACTCTGGAGTTTATTAATTTATTCGAGCATGCAAATGGTAATTAGCCTGGACACCGATGACAGAAACAGGCACGCCCTTCGGGCAGACGTGTGTCGATTTCCGCGCACGCGATACGCCCAGAATACCTGAGGCCCTCGGGGCGATTAGGGCCCTGTTTGATGATCGACAATCAAGCGATCTAATTCCCCGTGATGAATTGAAAAAGTCAACGGGAGGCGCGTGTGTGTGCGCGCGCGCATCCCGGTCTAATGCAACGGCCGAAGGGTTTTGCACAACCAATACAATTTCCAGGGTCGCGTTGTCCCGATTTATAACCGCCGATCTCTATCGACGAGTTTCACCCTCGACCCTCCGGCCCGCTCCCCTCCACTTTCAATGGCGGCGTGTTTGTAGTCGAATCGGCAATTTTAATCAAGTTGCCAGAGAGAGAGAGAGTGAGAGAGAGAGGGAGAAAGAGAGAGAGAGAGAAAGAGAGAGAGAGACTCCTAATCAGAACCGGGCGCTAAAGTGGCGGCCACGGACCGAAATTAACAATGTTGTTAACAAGCACGTCGACGCTTCGCACAGCGACAATTCCAGCGCGAATATATCCGAGGCTAAAACCACCCCGTGCCCGTGCCACTCTGTGGGAGATAAGTGTGACGACCTGTCCAACGACACTGGGAGGGGAGGAAGGGTTGACGCAATCAACGTAAAACGTAACGCCGACGGTAACAGGGATTAGTTATCTTCAGCACCCTCGTAGCTACCGCGGGAGGTGCGGGCCTCCTATTTAGGGGACGCGCAAGGACGAAGGAGGGGGCACCCGTTCAGGAATCACCGACGATCTCCTAGTAATTGCGCGAAGAAAATTGCGCGAACAGCCTACGCTGCTGGCTCGAATGGCTGCTGACGGAAATCGGTGACCAACAATGGCTCAAGATGGTTATTGCCCTGATCTGACGCGATAATGCCGATATCCGTTTCCAGAACGATGCCATCCGCGCGGAGAATCGGCGCGGGATCGCCGAGGAACCGCGCTATAAAACCGTTTAGGAGAATCTACCGACAATGGGAATGGTTATGCTTATTAAAATATCGATCGTCTCCCGCGTTCTGATATCGAGAAACCGTTACCGGTCCTTACATTGTAGATTTATTATTTTTTTTTTTTGTTGTTTAACTTCCATTGTACTGTTCGTACTTACCGAGTAATATGTACGGGGTGTACAAAAATTATATGTCACGACCACGATTGTGTGATTGTACACCGCAAAATTCACGTCCTCGAAAATCAAGGTCAAAGTGTCGAAACTTTTTCTTTTATTGCATCGTATAGTACTCGTCACTCAAATTTTTTGCCCTTGATTTTCGAGGTCAAGGTGAATTTTGCACAATATTTTTTTACAGATCTCCACCGATCCAGAGATGTATTGATAGAATTAGAATAGAATCTAATTGTGGCATCTAATTTTTATACACCCTGTACAAACCCGCTAAAAGCTTTACTACTGATTTCAAGTAGTTAAAATTGGTCTTCAGTCAATTTTCTGGTAAACACTTAAAATGTGCACGATCTTATATCGTATGCACGATGAGCGATGCTTACTGAAAACTTCGAGTAAACACCACTGTTATTTTAACAGATTATCGACCGGGGATTATTTTATCATTTTTGGAGGACTCATCCACGGCTAAGGATTTTTTAGTACACCCAGAAAACGCAGCTGATGGTTGAATTTGTAATTTTACGATTTTTCGGAACAGTTAAAATTTCTCTAAAAATAAATCGGAGATATTGATTAACAAGACCGTTGCTTCAGTCACTTTTCGGCAATTCCGCGTTTAATATTTTACCGTAATCCAACAATGAACGTTCAATTGAAATCAGCTTATCAGAATGATAGACAGCATCGAGTCTCTTTCAATTCCCCGGTTGCTTTGATGTAATGAACGGGGGCGGCGAAGCATGAACGAGTTTATCAAAAGAATACATAAACAACGTATTACAATTGAACGATTCGCGGGCAGTATAGAGCGTGTTTGTTTTGAATCGGCGCGGCGGTGTTACGCTGTATGATAAAACGGGAAATGAAGGGCTGATCGACAATTACGTGAACAAGGTGTTAATCCCTTTTACTGTCCGCGACAGCGTCACCGACAGAGTGTCGAGCAAAACGGCCCTTTGACGCATACGAAACGCACCGCTGCAACGCGTTGTCGAGCATGGGGCGACCGAGCGAATGAGCGGATGAGCGAGTAAACGCTCGCGCGCGCGAGAGAGAGAGAGAAAGAGAGAGAGAGAGTGCCAACGTGCATCACCGAGGAAACAAAACCGACTGCCGTCTCGGTTGAGATGCTTTTGCGCCCGGCAAACGACATGACGATAAATAATAGACACGGAATTATATTGCTTTTGTATTCATATTAAGGTCCGCGGCGCGGTCGTTCAGCGCCGAGCTGAATATTTTCCTTCTATTCGGGATTAATGGCTCGGACGTATTTTATAGGGAGCCCCTCTGTCCGTACGATATCCATGCAGAAACTGACCGCTGCCCGTTCCGGCCGTGATATATCGTCGGAAGTTTAAAAGTAATACGGGGAACAGGAGAGTCCGACCATAATATTCGTATCGGGGCCGCTCCTCTTCTCCAGAGAGATTTAAATTTCGAAATTTGACGTTCCGCGTACGTGCCGCGCGAATACCGTCGGGACTGGCCAACCAGACTCCTCTGTTTTCTCGCGTCCTTCGGAGACGGTCAACGGATCGAACGGACCGTTCCTCTGTTATCGGGAACGCGATAAGACGTCCACGTCCGCCACGGAATATGGTAAAACGTCGGGAAGAAGAACGACCGCGAGTGGATCTCCGCTTTCGACCGAACCACTCGCGAAATGGAGAACGAACCTGGCTGGATACAGTGACGAGCAAAACACACTTCGCTAGTTTTACGTGAAACGTGATAATACAACCTATTTTTCAATTGAATGACAAACCAGTAGAAATAGATACTAATAATTTTATGTTAGATAATATTAACAGTATATATAATATTTTACAAAAATAAGGATTTGAAGCAACGTTTACAGTTTTGCGCGTGTCATCAGAAGTGGTTAAGATAGTACACAAATCAGAGATTTGTGACTTTCACGACCCGGTTCCACTCGTAGGAACAATATTGATTTATACAGTTTTGTCTGTTGAGGCTTTCGGGTGTAAGCCGTGTCCTAGAGGAAGAAATTTCTGCAAGCATTGCAGCTAGCTTCATCAGGGGCTCAGAAGACACACTGATACTGATGACCCCCCGATGAAGCTAGCTGCAATGCTTGCGAAACGTTGGGAAATTTTTTCCTTTAGGACACGGCTTACACCCGAAAGCATCAACAGACAAAACTGTAGTACACAAATGCTAGGGAAATGAAATTGTAAACAAACACTGACAGCCAACTGTAGTACGACACGTTTAGACCGGTGTTTACACAGTTTTTCTCCTATTTGAAAGTTAGTTTACACGCGTAAATCAAGATGGAACAACTTAGTGCACATCAAAGAAACGGTATTATTTCATTGTGCGGTAAAGGTTTTTCACTAAGGCAAATTGTAGTAAAATGTGGTGTAAGTCATACGATGATTGCAAGAATAAAGAAAACGTATGGTAGTGTGTCAACATCTTCAAGAAACGGTAGACCGCAACTTGTTTCTGACAGAGCTGCACTTGAAACTGCACATCGTCTTCGGTCTGAAGGTTATAAAAATCCAAAAATGGAGTAGATGCAAGCGAATGGACGATTCGCTGCTCCTTAAAGAGAATCGGGTTCAAAGCGAAAGAAAAGAAACGCAAAGCAGCTCTTTCAGACAAAAATATTAAACTACGAAAAAAATTTGCTCATGCATACAAAGAGTGGACAACAGAAGATTAGAAAAGAGTTATATGGCCCGACAAAACAAAAATTAATAAATTTGAATTCGATGGAAGGTCTTGGTACTGGACTTCATCCGAAAATAGTAATCAAGCAAGTAGTATAAAACAAACTATGAAGTTCGGGGGTGGCTCAATTATGTGTTGGGGTTGTTTTACGCATGAGGGTGTTGGTTCCTTAGTTCTGATAGAAGGTATCATGTGCAAAGAGCACTATTTAAATATTTTGCAAAACAATAAAAAAAGTAGTATTTCAACAAGACGGGGACCATAAGCGTACTGCAAAAATAGTAAAAACCTGGCTAGGAAATCAAAAGTTTTCTGTGATGAAGTGGCCAGCAGAAAGTCCAGATATGAACCCAATTAAAAATTTGTGGTCAATTGTGAAAAGAAGGCTAGCAAAATATGACAATCCACCTTCAGCTGTTCATGAATTGTGGAAAAGGACAGAACAAGAATGGTACAACATTGAGCCGAAAATGATCAAAAATTTAATAGACAGTATGCCACGCAGGCTAGAAGCAGTACAAAAAAGTAAAGGAAAATGAACCAAACATAAATTTAAAGCATTATTTCGTCGAGCACAATTAAACTTCCAAACTGTAAAAATTGTCTTCAATCCCTATTTTCGATAAATATTCCGTATATTGTTAATATTAACGAAACTAAACTGTTACGTTTTGTTTATCCTATTCATTTTGTAATTAAGAGTACCTAATCTTTATCATTCAACTGAAAAATAGGTTGTATCATCACGTTTTATGTAAAACCAGCGAAGCGTGCTTACACTTTTGCTCGTCACTGTATCTCGAAATGCGGCCACTGTAAAATTGTCTAAGAATAATCGGGACGAACGTGCATCCCCGGTTCATCGCACGTTGGTAAACAATATTTGTTCGATGTCGGAAGTACCGCGTCTTTCTTCGAATGATGAAGTGTCTCCGTATTAAGGGCCCATTATAGGGCTGAATGCGATTCGAGCGATATTTATCCCGGCTCGGTTAGGTACAAGCATCACGCATTACGCGTGACACTGCTGTTAATCGAAATTTACTTTCACACCCTCCGCGCGACACGTGCTGAGAACACGTGCTGCAGTCAGGGCGTTGGCCATCTTCCATCTGTCAAAAATCGACAGTCCGCGTGCGGGTCATGCATACGCAACGAAACGAAACATTTTTCGCAATGGCACGCAACACGAATTGCTTCGAGCTGTGAGGACAATGTCAGCGTTCACGATGCGGACTGCTTTCGTGACTTGAGCTTTGAAAACAACATTTTTGCAAGCTAATTGTCCCGGGAGGGTTGCGATACCACAGCGGTTCTACACCTACGACTTGGTGGATATTTACATGAAAACCTCCCCTCAAATTTGACCTTAACCTTGAACGTCAAGATCACGAAAACAAAATATTTTTGTTTCTTGCTCAATCCGTGATGCGTTAAAATGCGTGAAGATCGAACCTAGGTGCTGCAGGCTAGTCCAAATTCGGCAACTTTCCTCTATTTCGTGCTGCGCTCGACAAAAAATGTCATCCTTTATCGTGTTCGAAGGCATTCGTGAGCGCGTGAAAAATATGAGATGGGCGGGGCGCATCCTCGAGCAACAACTTTAAACACTTTCAAACAGTGGCTCTGCCCAGGAAAAGGGCGAACCACCGAGTCAGCGGCGCGCGTTTGTCGCAGACAAGCTTGCTTTTGGGGGACGCGGCGCGGCGGTCCCCGGCGAAAGGGGGTGGAATAAAAGAGAGCCAGGGAAACGCGAAATCTCACCTTAAACCACGAAGATTCCGATCCCTTTGAAGATTCGGTGAAAGTTAAATTCTGTTCGCAGACGCGTATTATACACTTCGAATCGGTACAATGTACACCCGGCGGAGGCTCAAGGGCGGTTCCTTTTCAGCCCCTGCGCCATGACCATTATAGCGTAGCCGTAGGGTGTCTATAGGGTTGTTCACGGCCGAGAATCGAGCAGACGTGGCGAGCGGTTGCTACCGACCTTCCGGAAGGGTCGATTGTTGACCGAAAAAGTCGCCAATTTAAAAGGACCCCCGGCGTTTCTTTCGCAGCGGCCCGCAAAGATGAAGCGAGACGGAGGATAGGTACGCGCACGCCTGATTCCGAACAAGCAATTATGTTGTTACGAAATGTTTACAACGAGATTATTGTCAGCGGCATCTTGCGCCCCGGGTGGTGGCCCGGCCGACCAGATCTTTCTCGTATTATCAATTTTATTTGACGAAGGGACCTCGGATACGCCCAGGGCGTGCCTTTTGTGGCCGAACACGCTACTCGAACTTCGTTCGAGCACGTATCACTTACGCTGCTCTGCGGGGATTGTCGCGTCCTCTCCGGTAAACTACTCGATCCCGTCTATGCTATTCCGCGAACAGCATACAAGCGGCGGAAGGTTTTATCAACAAATATCAGATTCGTTTCTACCGTCTCGACAACCAAACTGGTTTTGATCTACTTCGAACGACTATTCGATCTTGTTCACCGTTTTAGGGCTCGGCGGGTTTAGCGTTAACCTATGAAGTCATTTCGAGAATTTAAATAAACAAAGTTCCGTCGTGTGGATTCAACCCGACAGGCCTAACCCGTGCATCGGAGGGTTAAGAGCCAAAGTCATAACGGAGCGAAGACGCGCGTGTATTGGATTTATTTACAGCCCTCGTAAGAGTCGAGTACCGCCGTACTGGGAACAACAAAAGTTTGCAGACTAGATAACAATCGTATCCGCGAGATTCGTTCGCTGGGAAGGCGAACGCGGAACTTTCGCCGGCGTTCGAAGCACCTGGATCTATCATATTTCACGGATAGAATTATTCCAGCGTCGGAAGTAACAAACAATCGTGATCGTGCGCGTCCCGCGGGGCACGGAGTTACAGCGCGCAGTAAAGAGTTAAGAGTTAATAATTCAAAAAGACGCGATTACGAGGTGGTAGGGGGCAAAGGTAGGTGACGAGAAACGGAGGTCGAAGGTGAGAAAAGGTGACGTCGGGTATTCGCGGAGCTGTTTCGCGGCCGAGCCCTCGCCCTCGCCCTCGGCCGCGTATACGGCCCCGATTCGTCTCGGTTCGGATTCTTCCGCGTGCGGAATCGCATCTCGGAGGAATTTGCATGCAAATAGCGTCGCGGGGACCGTACGCGTTCAGCCCGCGCCACCGCGCGGACCGGCACGGCGGTGCAATCAGTTCTGCGGTCTCGCGGTCATAATTGAATGTGGCGTAAATAAATAAATGTCGCACACGGGCACGGGACAACGTTCGCCACCCTTTAAAGGTCGAGACTTCGATTAAGCTTCGCGCCTCGGTGTCGGCGTCCCTCTGAAAGCCGCTCCTCCTCGCACCGTCGGCGTCGTCGCGCGTCCGCTTCCGTCCGTCGTTCCAAGCTCCTCGCTTTCGCCGCGCGACCACCGCCGAAAGCGAATATTACGGCAACCGGAATTTTTCTCGAGGATTAATTTGCGGTCAGCCGGCCCTCATCCTGTCAGGACTACCGGCATTACTGGCTACCGTGTGCAGTGTGCACTGACTTCGCCACGCCGCGCCGCGCCGCTGCCAACCGTACGGCGGCAACCGTACGACGATTAATTATTCGACAAAGTCTTTCCTTTCGGCCGCCGCAAGACCAACGCGAGCAACAAGAACCTCTGCCTGCGAACACGCACGGGTAGCCGCGAAACGAAGATACGCACATCGACAAGGCTAGATTCAAAAGCAGCGCTGCTCGAACCAGTACATTGTCATGAACGATGCTCTACAAACATAAATACAGCGTGTCCCACGAGCTCTGTCCAGTTGAATATTTTGGTTATTTCAAGAGTTACGAGAAAATGTTACTTACAGAAGTTGTAGGGTTTAAGAAAGTACGAAATAAATGATGTTCTTGCAAGTGGAGGCGTGGAGAAGATATATAAAGGTCACCCTTTTTTTCGAAATGTACAGGTCTGTAGGAAATGTACAAGTCCTACCCGTTTGCGTTCGTGCGCGCGGTCGACCCATCGCTTGTCGGTTTTTCGAAAGACATAAAAAGCCTCGTACAGATCTGAACATTTCGACCAACATTGCGCCGAACGACGCGTCGAACAGCGCAAGGTTCGTCGAAATGTTCAGGTCCGTACGAAGCTTAGGAGACGCGACAGTTCAAAGACTACAACGTTGCATCGCTGCAGATGGCTGACATTTCGAACATTCTTCATGAAAACAGTGATACTCAGAATACGCCAATCTATCGAAATCGAGCACAAAAAATTGGACATTCCATTTAAAAAAAAAACAAAGGTGACCTCTATATCTTCTCTACGCCTCCACATGCAGGAATATCATTTATTATGTAGTTTCGTAAACCCTACAACTTCTGTAACATTTTCTCGTATTGTTTGAAATAACTAAGATATTCAAGTGGACAGATATCGTGGACACACTGTATATTTCTATTAAATGTACTCAATTATCCTGGTGGCTATCACTGGCGCGTATATATACGCTTAATTTATCTTTTCTTGTAATGCTGAAATATGAAGTTCTTTTACTTGTAATCATATCTGTACTTAAATATAATTTTTTAAAAATTTGGTGAGAAAAGCCTTCTTTTCATATTTCCTTATGATGCAAATGGGTTAATGAACGTAAGTATCAGTGTTTCCCGTAAATTCAGACCTGACATTGTGCTCGTTCGACGTGGCTACATTGATCCGAGTTTCACTGCGATTATAATTATTATCGTCGAACGTATGTAACGGAATTTGATGGAATGTTCGAACGGAGATGAATATTTCAAGAGAGTTGCGGGCGAGCATTGGTCTGCGAAGAATTATGGGTTATTATTCGCGTGTCGCCGATAAAACATCCCCGTCCATAGAATTAATTAGGAGGATTTTAATACACGGCCGGGCAATAAAGCCCGGAAACCGCAATTTCGGCGGTTTTTACGAGAGATCCGAAGCCGCGCGAGGTCCTGGCAGGAAGGACTCGAGATAAATCCTCTGTCAAGATGAAATGCGTACGGAGTTCCTTAGCCCCAAGTGCAACGTACAGACCGGAACCGTTGGCTACATTCCGCGATATTGCTCCCCTTTCCACCGAGCGCTCGCGTCGGTGGCTCGTGAAAGTGACGCGACCGTCGGTAGTAAAGCGAGAAAAATATTTGCTTTGTGGAACCGCCAGACTCGCCCACCCGTCTTCCCGTCGCGGTTCACCTAAACGAATGCGCGCCGCGCTTATACGACTCATACTTAATTCTTCTCGGCGAGGCGTCCTCGGGCTCGCGTTCCCCCCCTCCCCGTGCCCGCCTCGCACGGATGTTTCATTCTTCGCGTTAACTCTCGCATCGTTCGAGATTTATCGTCCGCCTTGGACAGTCTATTCGCGCGGTGTCTCAACCGGCGCAAATATTTGTCCCCTCATTTTAATCTCGGCCGCCGCTCCTGCGGCCAACACCCATTCGCAGGATTCGCCGGACCTGGGACGGGCCAAAGAGAGCAATTTTCAATTTACAGCCGTTACTTCGGTGCTCGCGAACCCGGGACACGTAGAAGACCTCGAAAGTAGGGCCATAAAAACGTCAGGGGGATACACCGAAGTAGTACGATTTGCGGCGCGAGCGTATACCGAAGGCAGCGACCGATGCCGACGACGACGACGACGACAACGACGAGGAGTATCGTCTTTTTGCTTGTTGTCCGGCCGCTACGGACTTTGACAAACATTCGTCGACCCTCCCGGTGCAAATAGTGCGTAACGCACGGTGATATAGCGGGACAGCACCTCTCGCAAGCTATACCGAACCCCCGAACGCAACGTGGTCGTCGTGAACTCGCGGTCACACCGCAACGTTCTCTCCGTCGCGTCGCGGCCCGGGGAACCGCTTTTTTTCCAAGGAACCGTCAACGATAAACCAACGGAACTTATTGCCTCAGTTCGCGGTTGGTGGCGCGATTTTTTACGCCGGCCGAGCACGGCTACACCTCCCCTTATTGACACTTGCCGACCTTAGCGGGGCGACGCGACGCAACGGTGTCGATGAATGTCGTCGCGTCTCGTTTCTCTCGCGCCGCGCGCCTGCGAACGGTATGCGAAAATATTCCTCGGTACCTACAGTGCGAGCAACGATATCCCCGAGGAATTCGAAGATCGTCCTGCCCTGCGATTACCGGCGTCGCCCTTTCGGAGGCTATTGCCCGGAAGACCCGCGTATTTCACTCGATCTTATTAGTTTTTGGCCCGGGCGAGTTCGGGAAGGAGCAGCCGCGCCAAGGGTGAAACGAGGAATCTGGCCGAAACCTCCCCAGTATATTCTGCATAATACTTATTTTATGCGTGACACTGCGCGAGAAGACCTCGGAATAAGAAGCTTCGGGCGTCGCGGCGCGACCGTTGCCGAAAATAGAGTGCGTCGTCGCGGTTTCGCTCTATGGAAATCCGAACCATAGAAACGAATCCGCCTAGAAACGCGGCGGAATTTTATCGGAAAACTTGCCTCCGTCTGCCATCGCGAGGACAAGCATAATTGCGATAAAACGTTACAATGTAGCGAGCCGTTGTCGAGTCTGCGATAAAGTAAATTAACTGTCGGCTAGAATGAATAATAATATGCTCCGCAATAATAACATTCTCGTGATAAAATAATTGACTGCTCTTCGTTGCTTCAGCGTGGACATGGCTTTCCATTTTTATTTATGGATTATTCTTCTCTTTATATATACATACAAAGATGGCGTTGAGGAGCCTGATCTCCCCATTATTTTTTCTTGCGAAGCTACGTTTTCTAGAAAATCACCTTTGGAATTTTAGCTATTGAATATGATTTGTTTATTGCGTATTCTGACCAGTAGCTCGATCAAATTATTTTTGCTTAACGGGTTTAAAATGTACCCATTAACTGATTTATAGTATTTGAACAATTATGGACAAATAAAAACTGTTAATACAACATTGGAGTTTCTTGTGAATAAGCCACCAATCGCGCGGCTGTATGGTTTGACAAATCTCGTAATTTGAGCTTCCATTTCGGACCTTGTGTGACCTTGAAGATCATTATGTTGTATATGATATAAAAAATACATAGCAATCCACTTATGAAATGGAATGTCACCTTCATTTCTAAAAAAATGAATGCAGATAAAACGAATTATTTAACCCTTAACGGACCAATGCCGCCGTATAAACGGCATGGCACTTTTACTTTCTGGGTCCAATGCCGCGCATATGGCGGCAAAAATCAAATTTAAATCACCTTGTTATCCTAGTACTCTGAATATATATTAATAATTTTTCCCTAAAATATAAATATTTTCCTTTCTATACTTGATATAAAAATGTTGAGTCCACAGTTTCTCTTCGTACGAAAAATTTCCTGGACCTGGTGGGAAGTAAACTTGAAATACTTCCGGACCGTTAAGGATTAATTATTTAAAAAAAAATTGATTATCACGTCACATTGAGTATCACGTTTACACCACTTCTATCGCAAAGAATCATGTTGTCGAAACCGGCCAAATTTCCCCTACGTTTTAATAAAACAACATTCGCGCAGTGAATTTGCATAAAAGTCAGTAGTGTACTCATAAGAAACAAGTACATCGCAAAACCATTGGGCGTTATAAACAGCGTGCAACGAAATTATCTAGACTTTTCTCGGGGAACATACGAGGCAGTCTCGTTTCTGATTCGTCATGCTCGAAAGAGCAAACTCGAAGGGCGGGAAGGGATGATTTTTCAACGTCTCGAAACCGGAAGCGCCTCGAGGATGCTCGAAACCACGGAACGACGAGTTCTCAGCGTGAGTAGCTACTCTCATTTTTTTTTCCTCCTGCGAACACCTCTCACTCTCTCTCTCTCTCTCTCTCTCTCTCTCTCTCTCTCTCTCTCTTTCTCACACGGGCGCGCACACACACACACACACCCTCTGTTTCTAGCGGGACCGTGGGCGTTTTTGGTACGGACGGCAGCCAGAGAACCAAAAGACGGAAGACTTATCCCCGGCTGGCTTTTGACAAAAAGTGAGAAACCGTGAAGATTGATGCCTCGGTCATCTTAGCACTTTGCCGAGTCACCGGACATTAGAGGGTCGGGCTGGTACCCTCTCCCCGTCGCGAAGAAACAGAGTGTAAAATGCATTTAATTCACGTGTCGTTGGAACGAGGGTGGCGGGCTCGGCCCCCAACAACAGCGCCGAGAATCTTCCCTCCGTCTGCGGCTCCGGCCAGCAATGATTTCACACTCATAAATCTGAGTGTCAGGTTCACCGTTGCCATCTAAAATACAATTTCCGCGTTATTCTATTACCCGGTTCATTGTGTCTATTATAGACAGTTGCGTATTAGTGCTGGGGGCTCGTCAGGAAAACTAGGTTCGGCGAATCGACGATCATCGATGGAATTAACATAAATCAATATTAGACCTTCACGGCCCGGCATCATACAGTTTCGTCTGTTGAGGCCTTCGGGTGTAAGCCGTGTCCTAAGGGAAGAAATTTCCCAACGTTTCGCAAGCATTGCAGCCAGCTTCATCAGGGTGTCAGCAGACACATTGATACTAACGTGTGTCGGATTGTGCTCCACTTATATAGTAGGGTTTTGCTCATTGTTCCGGTTCGGTAAGCACCAACCAGAGTAGACTTTTAATTGGGCGGCCGAACAATTAAAAAAAGACAAAATCAGTGTAAGTGTGTCTTCTGACCCCCTGAAGAAGCAACGCTTGCGAAACGTTGGGAAATTTCTTCCCTTAGGACACGGCTTACACCCCGAAAGCCTCAACAGACAAAACAGTATAAATCAATATTGTTCCTACGAGTGAAACAATAAGTTTCTTGAATATTTCCGTTACATGTTTCACACGAACATCGTCTCGTAGTGTACGCATAAAAATCATACGGTTATGTTCGCTCACGTATTTTTCATCGCGGAAAGTACTGATTGGACAACCGACAGACGCGAGCGGAGATAAATTAATTCTTAATCGTTCGCTCTACGCACTGTAAGGTGTCTCCTGCATAGTTGAACGGGACGAAAGCTAATTCGTGTCAGCGATAATGAGAGCTTTCACGATAATGGGACGGTTAACACGTCCCGGGATAAGGAAACTTTCAAAGGAAAGGCGGGCCAACGTCTCCGATGAACCGCTAATTTAATAGAAAACCAAGCGTAAACTGCTTCCACGTTTCCGAGATGGTCGACCGTGATAAAGCGGACAGCGAGGAGATTCCCGATGGTTGAACAAAATAAAAACATAATATCCTTGTCGTTAGGAGGCAATTCACGGATGCACTCTGCCGGGAGCAATCAACGAAGAACACTCTTGAAGAATCGGCCGATGCAGCCGGATGTTCTTCGGCTACATAAATTCAACTGTCGTACTTTGTGGTCGAATGGGGGCATGGAACGATTCCGAAAATAATTGTTTAAAACTGTTGTCTGTATGCAGGTTATGATCGATGCAAAGGCAGTTCCAAAAATGTACTTCTGTGGAAGGGGTGATTCGTCAGGTTATTTCGAGCAACTTTTTCCTTTGCGAAAATGCTCTCCGCGGCTTTGTTGCGAAGTTATTAACGAAAACTACGGACCAATCAGGACGCGGCTAAGAGCGGACGGATTCCGGCTCGGCCAATGCGAACGCTCGGCAGGAATCCATCTACTGTAGTCGCGCTCGGATTGGTCCGTGTTTTTCGGTAATAACTCCTTAACGAAGCCACGGGGAGCGTTTCTGCAAAGGAAAAAGTTGCTGCGAATAATCTGAGGAATCGCCCTTTTCAAGGAAATACAACATTCTTGGGAAAAATTCTTAAGAAAACATTATTAAGAAAAATAACTGCATTAATAATAATCCGTCTGAACAATTATAATTGCATAAACTGCAATTTCCAATATTTATAGACAAATTTTAAGAAATTGGGATGAAATAAAATCCTATTTCTAATGGGAACAGCCTCTGGAGCTTCAAAACAAATAAAAATCGTAATAAATTTTCTTTAAT
Source organism: Halictus ligatus (assembly GCA_028454255.1). Classification (NCBI taxonomy): domain Eukaryota; kingdom Metazoa; phylum Arthropoda; class Insecta; order Hymenoptera; family Halictidae; genus Halictus; species Halictus ligatus. Next base: position 6,442,390 of record CM052131.1, read on the forward strand.
TGTATATTATAGCATTTGTTGAAAATTTCCATGAGCCGTAAACGAATAAAGATCCGCAGTCTAGTTATTAAACGTAAAGGATCTTCGTAACTGTTTTTACAATTTTTCAAGCCCCGCGTCGGATGGACGCGATCCATTTGAATTTTTCGGACTAAATGTTTAAAGACGTTGATTGCTGAACCGTTAGCGTGGCACGATCGAATAAAAGCAGCCGAACGGCAAAATGAGAAAACAGAAATACGCGAGTCATGCTTTCCGGGTGAAACCTTTCGCGTCGGTTAGTCACTGTCTACGGGAAACAGAGGAAAAAGAAATGTGCCATGCACGCGAACAGCTGCCGATTCGAGATCGCGCGATCGTGGAGAAATAAAATCAAAGCGATTTCGCATGATCTTTAGAGAGGCTCGCGTCGGAGCCGAGTGTTTCAGCGCCGGCGGCGGCTGAGATGAATAATAAAATTGGCGCTGTTCTGAATCAACGCGAACGAAAAAAGAACGAGAGGAATAAACGATAGTTGTACGGGGCGAAATTTTGCAGCTAAACGAGAGTCTCTGTCGATTCTCTCCGTGTGTCGGGTAACTACTACGAGGGCTGTCTAGGTACACGGACAGGCACATGGACATGGACTAGGTACACAGACACGGGACGCGGACGGTTTCCGCGCGTCTAGACGCGCGCTCACGATGCACAGTGTTAATAAACGGCATCTGTCACCGGGCATTGCGTTGCATTTTGTGTTTTATGCTTTACGCTCCGCCCGGTTTATGCTCCGGTTTATGCTTCACACCGAGCGCGCACCGCGCGGCCCCGTGTGTGCGCATAATGTCGCACTATTGCATTTTTCTCCCCCGCTAATCACGTCGCCTTGCCGTGCCGGACACTTTGTCTCCGATTTTTATCCCCCCGTGCATTGGCTGAAAAGAGATTTTATACTGCGCGAAAAATTGGTCGACACGCCGTCGCGTCCCTCTGTCCAGCTCGTCGACCGCGCTGCCCTCCGCGCTGCCCTCCTCGCTGCCCTCCTCGCCGGCCGCCCTTGCCGCGTCGCCGTTATGCAAGAATACTTTCCCGTATTTATTCCTGAAATTATTCCGCTCCAAACCCACCCGCGCCACTCGTTTCCCTCTAACGACATTCCTCACCCTCTCTACTGATGGCATAATGGCTCATGTTCGCTTCTTCCGCGCTAATGCGACTACACAGGGTGGGGCAATAACTATGTCCAGTTTGAATATTGCCGTTATTTGTAATAATACGAAAAAATGTTATATAGAAAACTTACACGATATAGAGGGGGACATATTGTGACACAAACCTTTTCTGCGTGGGTGGAGGCATAGAGGAGATTTCAAGGTCAATTCTATTTTTTTAAATGGAATGCTATATTTTTTTTTATCACGATGCGATAGCCAGTGTTGAGACGAATTCAGAAAGTTATCATCGAAGGTCATGCAAGGTCAAATATGGTAGTAAAATAAACTTTATTACCTGACAAGAGATGCTCGAATTGGTGACCGTTTGCGTCAGTGCAAAGTTGCAATCTTCCTACCCCTGCATCACGTGCATGTTTTACGCGTAGAGCAGTGATTTTTTCTATATATGTCGACAAGACCTGTGATGATCAATGCCGCCAATTAAAATGTTCCCGGAACTGTTTTGGTTAAGCCTCGAACGTGCGAAAATCAAAGAACCTTCCACTATATTTCAGCTCGCGGAATAAAATTTTCAAGGATCTACACGAACGGCTAAGTTTCACGAGGCGGTCGGAAGGTAAAATACTCGAAGAAATTCGACTCGAAGAGACGGACTCTTTCGGTGTTCGACCAGAACCGTGAAGAGGCACGAAGTGCTTCGTTAAAAGTCAAGGGCACTTCGTAACGTGAATTTTAATCGCGGCCGTGTCCCGAAATAAAGCCGAGGCGAAAAATATCATCGACCTCGATCCAGAGGAGGGTCCTGCTTAGAATCGAAACACGGATTAACTCCCGAGCAACCTGCGTCTGCCCTCCCTCCGCGACAAAGTGCACAGACTTTTCGCCAGCTGTCAGCTAGAGCCCGCGGTGCGCTCATTCGTGAAATCTGATCGTAAGTTGCACCACTTCACCGGCCCCTTAATCCGCCTGAACCGCCCTTAGACTCCTGCTTGCTTAAACGAACGCGGTGCGCCGGAGCGTCGTGGGTGACTTGGGAATCGGGGGGTCCGCGGAATCGCATCGTTTGAAACATCCATTCAACGCGAATTATAAATCTTTGCGTAACAGTTAATAACAGCCTGTCTACGGATCGATCGAATAAATTCCACCATTTTCTTCGGCGAAATGAAAAATTCATTCTTAAGGAGGCCGGCAGGCATTTGGCCTTGACTGTCACGCACAATGTGCGCTGTGCCTCTTTTCTAGACATTTTACGACTTAAATAAGTAAGAAATCAATTAAAAATGCATACCACCGTGTTTGTACATGTCTTTGCTACGTCTGTCCAGAGTCATTTTTCGATAGGAACACTAAATCTCTCGGAATTAGGAGAATCTCTCTGCGGCAGCCATCTTGTGACGTCAAACTTGAATTGTGACGCCAGAAACGTGCTTCAAGTTTTGGCTTTATTTCGCAGGGAATCAAGACAAAATATAGTTCGATTTGTAGCTGGAGATATTTCCTAGTGCGCGCTGCTTTCGATTTTATCCAGAAAACTCATCCAATGGCATAAAATTGCTTGGATCCCACAGCATGCACATCGTAAAATTTTGGCCTACTTCTAACGCTTATATTACCAAATATCAGCATAAATCTCGTCAGCTCATGATCAGCGCGCGCTAAATTGAACCTTCCTCTTTCGAATAAACCCTTATCCAGCGAAAAATATTCTCGTATAAGGACGAAAAGTTGGGGCACGTGAAGCCATTTTTAGTCTATTTTTGTCGGTAATGTGGTCACTCTACCTTATCGTGAATTACGGAGTTTTCACTAGATTCACAGAACCCGTCTAAATGGCGGACTCGACGTTTTAAATTTACAATTATTAAGTGCGCAAGAACGCATTTGCGAATTGTTCAATACGCTCGTCTCTTTGAGCATTTATTACAATAAAAATGGCTGAAAATCTGAATAATTACAATTTTGTTATTTCTGAAACGTAAAATAGTCACTTTTAGTGCTCCGTAAACCTACTGTTAAATAGAACGGCTTCTTTAAAATCCGACCGACCTTCCTCTCTCGAATAAACCCTTTTCCAGCGAAAAATATTCTCATATAAGGACGAAACGTTGAGTCAGGTAAAACCATTTTTCGTCTAATTTTGTCGGTAACGTGGCCACTCTACCTTATCGTGAATTACGGAGTATTAACGAACCACCGAGTGCAAATTCCATGCGTTCCGAAGGAGGTGGGCAAAACGTGTACATTTTTTAACGCTTCCGATTCGCTCGCGCGCCTAATTTCATCCGCGGAATGGACTCGATCTAATTCCCAGGGAAACATTGACTCCAGACACAATCCCGCCGAAAGTAATTGCGTGCCGTTGCATAGGCGAGCGTGTCCCGATGCACGCGCGCTATCGCCGATGTAACAATGCGAGCCCGACGAACGTTGCTCACCGAATGTCACCGTGCAAATGGCCGAGTTTCATTCGTGCCGGTCTATCGAGTGCGCGGAATGTGACGGTTGCACGCTCGTTCGCCGAAAATTCGACGGTGAAATGCAACGGGGGGAAAAAAAAATATACAGCGACGCGTAGCACAACGAAACGGCGATTAATAATTCTGCAACGCGACGTTGACGAGAAATTACGAGTGTCACTTCGGCACGAGGGGGATGAAAAAGCAGACAAAGGAGTGGTAAAACGAAAACTTCGGCGGAAACGATCGTTGAACAACCGTGAATTTCAGCGTTTGTGAAAACCAAAAAAAAAAAAAGAACGTTTCATGCGTTATTCTATCGCCCCTGTTCATTGAATTAAGACCACTCAACATACTCAACAATTTTTTATGTGTCGGTAAAATTGAAGTATCGGTAATTCATCTTCCTCTACCATTTCCCCAAGTATACTCTATACGCGAAATTTTTTCGTGCCGTTTTGGCCGTCGTTATTTTATCATATGAATGAAATTTTCGTTGATCCTTGAGAGCATTATTTTTCCAAAGATGGTAAAATTAAAAAATATAGTAGCAGAGTACAAAAAAAGTAGTGGCAGAAATGTACATTATATTTTTTCGCCTATTTTTATTTTTTCGAGAAATACAACATTGCAGTTTGTTTCAGATAGAGAGAGAGAAAATTGGAATCGAGTGAAAAATTTTAAATAATGGTAATCGGTCGATGGGTACCGGAGTTCCTCGATCATGGAACAGTGTGATTCTCGGTTTGAAGGTCAAGTACAATTGTGCATTTAAGTACACTCTTTACTCGATATTTGTCCCGACTATCTACCCGATAAAAGTCCGAGAACTATCCCCACTGCCGCTGGGTATAACCTGTGAGGGAATAGTATCTCATAGCCGATATATGTCCCTGTGTAGACCCGTGTTGTGGACATACATCGAATAAACGCTGTAACGAGTATAATTTGCCATTTACGACGCAGTGCGGTGTCAGAAAAGTGAAACGTAAACGATTTTCGAAAATGGCGCGTAGGTTGACGTAACCTGGGGGCTGATAGCGAATCTAACGACTCCTGAAAGCGGCTTACGGATCAAGTAGCTTCTGAAATCGTCTGTCTTCGCAACCCTAATCGATTCCTCTCCGTTCAGCCGCGAACGGTAGGTACGGCCGCGTTTCAAATCCGAAAGCGGTGCGGATTTGCAGGTGGAGTCATACAAGAGGCGCGTCATAAACGCACGTGCGTGACCACGCATCCGATAAGATGATAATCCCCGAGTCTCCTGAGCTCGGAAAGAGAACGTAGGTGGAAGGCACAGGCACGTCGCGTCAGCCGACGGCGTCGTTTGCCAGCGCGCACAAACACACACACACACACGCACACACACACACTCAGTCACACACTCAGTATGACAGAGAGGATGGAACGAACAAAGAGCGTTTAGTACACGTGCTCTGTTAAACGCACTTACGCACATTCGTGTCACGAGTATGTGCTAACGCATATAATATAGAGGCCACCTCTATGTGCCGATACATACGTACATGCCTAAGGGGAACGCGTATCGCTGAAGGGCCGGCTAAGATCTGTCTAAGGCATTCCTAGGCCGCCTCAAACACAAGTGCACTAAATCAATCCATTGTCAGGGACGACCCGATTCCCCGCACAGGTTGACTCACCTTCGCCACAAAGAGCCCGCGTGCACCCCTGTCCAGAAGTATTAGGACACCTATCAGTTTTATAAAAGTAGATATTATTCAGCTCGATATTGCGCAACATGCGCTGATCTTTTACGTAAACAAAGACTGGCGCAAACGGTGCTATGCGCAACTCTTATACCGCTTGCAATGTTGTAACTAGACTGCGGATGTTTGTGCAATTTCTAACTTTTGTAGGAAAATTTCACGGGGATAATTCCGCGACGTTTACCGTCCTGGTCTTGGCGACATATATGGAGAAACCACTGTATTTCTCCCTCTGTATAAAAGTTCCTTTTACGAGTATAATACTAGGTTTACGGGACCCGTCAAAATGACGGGTTCTAATGTTTTTAGTTTACGATTATTGAGATTGTGAAGATCCATCTACGTGGAATTACTCAACAAACTTATTTCCTTAGGTATATATTATTTAAAGAGTGCCTGAAAACTTGGATAAACACATTCTTCTTATGTTTATAAAGTAATGTAAAATACTCGCTTTTAATGCTCGTAAACCTAGTGATGATTGCTCGACGCATGGGGCGCCCAGTTGCCAATAATGTTTTTTTGAAGTTCAATATAATATAAAATTTCCTTATAAACTTTTCTTCATATCAATTCAATACAAAATTCTTTCAACTAAATTTTAATATAAAAAGTTCATTATAGTATAATTTTCCCTAAATAATTTTTAGTATAAAAATTCAATATAATATAAAATCTCCTTATAAAATTTTCTTCATATTAATTCTTTCATTTTAATTATTTCTTCATATTAATTCTTTCATTTTAATTCTTTCTTCATATTAATTTCATATTTGAATTTAACTAGAGGAGTTTCGTGGAGGAAAACGCATCCGTGTGCACGCGGCCGACGAATCATCGACGTTCGGTCGGCCATAATCTCGATTTCCGTCGAAACACCTCCAATCTCCCTGTGAACGAGCCACCTACGGGATCCGAGGTCTTTACACCTGGCTCGGAGAATTCCACGACGAAATAGCAGCGCGAGGAGTCCTCTTAATGGATTCAGAAGTGGCCACGATTTCTATGAGCCGTAATAACGTTACGCTGATTTATCTCTGCTTTAACCTGAGGGCTCGCGTTCCCCGCGGTGGAAACGTGTATGTAATATCGTTTAACCCGGGCATTGTCGGGTTCAAACGTATGCAAAGTCGCCGTGACGTCGTTGACGAGGCGCGCGGCGCGGCGCGTCGTGTGCCTTCGGATCGGCGTGGGTCACGGGTATGCGGCTCGAGGTCGCTTCCTTATTATACATCGGATGACCTCGGACGTCGTGAAGGTACGCGAACGTCCCGCGCCGCAGAGTTTCCTCGCCTGAAATCGTCACTTTCGGATATCGTCATTTCGTTGTGCCAACGAGAACCATTACCGAGCAGATAATGGCCGGCCTCCTATAGAAATGAAAGGATTTCGCGAACCAAAGTGCTTTCATGCCGATTTCCACATGCCATTCTCCACCCTGGAACTGCCAACGAAGGAGGACGGATAATCCTCAAACTTACAACTTGTCGGCCAGCAGCGAAAGAATTGTTTGTCGAATGATTCCCTTTGTGTAAAATCCAGAAACCCCAACACACGGATCGGAAATACGGAAAGAAATCTGACGTTCTTCCGGATCAGCTTGATTCTCCTGAAACTATTAAGGTTACCCATAAGTAATCAATTGTTTGCAAAGAATTTGCTTTGCCTTTAGTTCTGTACCGATCGTTGAAGAGGAAACACGTATTCTTTTACAGTTTTCGGTAAAGCAGCCTGTGTTCAAAATATTCTAAAAAGTATAATTTTTCTTTACAACCCTGTGATAAAATGGCGGCGTACGTATCTTCCGAGGATCATATTCGTCATTGCATACTTTTTCATTTTCATGCGGGATTTAATGCAACGGTAACAACAAAGAAAAATTGCGATTTTATGGAGATGTATCGAAGGTCAACAAGTGTCAACATTGGTTCAGAATGTTTGCTGCTGGTGATTATGATCTCTCCGACAGGCCTCGAAGTGGATGACACGATAACAAAATATAAATCAAAATAAATGAAGAAAAAATGAGTGTTCGTCAGGAATTTTTTAACACGTCCTACTGTGCTACTCGACCTTGAAATTCCTTTGAGCACAGAAACGTATAAAATATCTTGACCGTTAAGAGAAAATATTTTAAACGTGGCGATGAATAAAATTACGAAATTCTCCCCCCATCGCGGACGAATTATCGGGGAGGCTCAACTAGAATAACAGACTAGAGAATCCGGGTCTCCGAATGGAGAGAAGATAATGATTATAAAAATCTCCTATGCCAGCGGGCGGGACGTAATAAAGCAGAGTTTTTAAATAGCCACTAAAGCACGAACAGCCTCAATCATAAACGGACGTCCCTTAAGTAAGAGCAGCCCTCCTTTTATCTCTCGCTATTATTTCGACCCTCGTATCCTCCTTTTTTTTCTCCTGTCGGCGGGAGTTCCTCGTCGTTTTAACGATAACAATTAAAAAGGCCACTGCGCCCCGGCAAAGAAAATTGTCGCGGAGACACTCTCATTGGCTTCCGCGTTTCAAAAGACCTCCTTAACGTCTCGCGATCGTGACACAGATTTCTAGATAATTCCTCGAGCTGATTACATTTTGCCAAGCAACATTCCGGTGATCACGGAAATTTTTATTTATTCTTGTACAATCAATCTTACGGACAAACACAATCCGTTCGATCCGATTGAAAATACGCGGATGTAAAAATCCTAGCGCGCTACTATACGCGCGCTTGCATAATCGGACGCATAATGAAGTTAATTAAAACATTTCCTCGTACCGTGCAGCTGTCCAAACGGTACTTTGAAACATGCTGGAAGTTATGTAATACGAGCGATACAAGTTTGATTAACCTCCAATAAAGTCTCGCGTCGTATCGATATCCGTTTTCATTAATTACAAGTACCGCTTTCACGCTCGCGAAATGATAAGTATTACGGGCACCTACGGCGAATCCGCAAACGCGCGATCGGTTTCAGGCGACCAGTTTCGGTTTTCAGTTCGACCCGAATAATCGGCCGTCGGTAAACTACGTTTCTATTAGTCACACGGCACGAGAACTCGTTTACAGAAGGATTCACACACATATCATTAAACGCGTTTGCCTCGTTAGCATATTATCTCTCTCGATGGTGTAATTACGTGTGGCACACGACTCCATCCGATAAGGACGAGGAGCAGCGTCTCCCGATGCTCGAAACGCTCTCGTGTCTGCGGTGGGAAACTCCGCGACAACTGCGAATGCTAATCCAATTAGCTCATTAAGTAATTACACCACGCAGACAGTTCTTGTCTTCCGCGGGATTTCGTAATACAGTTGCTATCTTGCCGGTGTCGCTAATTATGAGATTCTGTACTCGTCGGGCGCACACGCGAAACGGAAGAACAAATTTAACGGCTACGAGTAATTACCATTAATGGCGCCACCGTACCGCCGGTGACTTAAGCAACCTTTCACTAATAACCTCGCGTCACAATGATGATAGGTAAACAATGCCGAGGGAATCATACACACTCGGGCAAAAGGCAGCGCGCGCTCCTGCTTCCTCGTTTTAGTTTTCAAAATTCTCCGCAAATTATATAGTAAGATATGTTTGATTGTAAATGTGGTCGCTAATGACCTAGCTGTGGCCAGATTCAAATAAACCATAAATAAATAAATCTACTTTTCGTATTATTATAGTGTGCCATGCTCTTCCCGGTCTCAAATGTGACAATTAGGTACAATGTCTGAAAACCAAAGGTGGGCAATATTTTACAGTAAAATATTTTAGTAAAATATCTTTATTTTGATCTGAATCTAAACCATGAAACCAAATATTTGTATTTCAAACACGTGAATCATAAAATAAAATATTTCCGGCTAACAATCTGGAACACAAAATATAATGTTTTATTTCAATAATCTGGCATGAAATAAAATACTTATGTTGAATGCGAACATTATTTTCAGCAAGAATATTTAAAATAAAAGGAATAAAATATTTCTAGGGGAAATTAAAATATTTTTGATATTCTTCAAATAAGATACTATTTTGAAGTACTATTTTCAAAACTTGAATAAAATATTTTATTTTAAAAATTGCACGCGATACTTTACTACTTAAAGTACTATTTTATTTCCTATGATGTTATACTATGTTACTTTCCAGATAAAATTGTGTCCAGATGAAATCGCGAAGATGCGAGTTCTTAAATTTGACTGTTGCTTGACTTTTTCACTAGATCGCAGAGTTTCGCAGAAACTCGTGGTTCGTTCGACGAAAAGCAAACTGCTATCCAGGAACGCGCGGTCCGAGGAGCGGTGCGATACCAACGAACATCCGGAGAAGATTAAATTCTGCCTAATAACAGTGTTTCGTTCGAGACCTCGACGGTATCGATATCAGGCCAGCCGTTCCGTTCGAGTCGAAATGAAAGGACAGGACAGGAATGCGGGAACGAGCGCATCAAAACGTTATCGCGAGACGAGTATCGTTGAAGAACAAATTCCACGCTTTTTCTTCCCGGCGTACTCGCACGCGCACACTCGCGCGTTCGCGTGTGCGTGCGCGCGGAGCGTAGACGAGGGTAGGGTGCTTCGGAACACCCTAATATCCCTCGACGCGTAACGGTTTCATTTCTCCCACTTCCCTCCTCCTCTTCGCGTTTTTCTCTCTCTCTCTCTCTCTCTCTCTCTCTATTTATCTCTCTCTCTTTCGCGTACGCATTACCTAACCTAACATTCTGCCCCTGTCGCAAGATAAACGATCAGTCACACCCTGCGACTTTTATTCCTTGCAATCATCCTCCGCCTCTCAGGCCTACTCGCCGCCGTTTTCCGTTCGCCATCCGCCACCTTCCAGCCTTCCTCCTTTCTTCCCTCGGCCGATACAGGACTTCCGAGACGTACCTTCCTCCCCGGATCGGGATAGGAACGCAGGGCTTTATTGCCCCGCGTAAACTTCGCCTCGTAAGGATTCGACTGCTGATTGAAAGGAAATCGTATCTCCGCCTGGGCCTAGGCACCGGTAATCGACCAGTCAAATTTAAACGGCACCCAATGCCATCGCCGGACTGCCGATCCTCGTGCAACATCAATCTGCAAAATGCGTGAAAGTTGGAGGATTACTCAATATCATACATTTAATTTTTTCAATTTTTATTTCAACAAATAACTTACTTTAATTTTATGGAATTTTTTAGGTTTCTAGGTTGGCAGTCAAAGTGCTAAAACAGTATAACTTTTTCTTAAAATTGGATCAAACGATCCGACTTTGTTTAGCAATTACTAGGATTGGGTATCCAAATCATGTGCAAAAAAGATTTTGAAAAATTTGCAATTGGCAAGAGTTACACGAGAAAATGAAAATGGCACTTCTTACAACTTTCTTTCTTTCTTTAATTTAAGAATTAAATTAAAGGGTTAAAGAATTTCTTTCTTTAACCCTCTGCACTCGTATGTCGAGTTTGACTCGACATTAGTTTTTATCTCAGGAGCTCCATTGTCGAGTTCCACTCGATATTATTTCATGTCTAAATAAATAGAGCGTTGGGAGCTGCTGATAACGAAATTGAAATAAAATTCGGAGTGCAAAGGGTTAACCCTAAACCTGCCACCGCCGGTCAAAATGACCGTTCCAGATTTTTTATTGTAGAATTACTGAAATTGGAAACATGATTTAATGGGAAACGATTAAATAAATACATTTAGGAGAGCATGTATTATAAATCGAAATAAATTCAAGTTACTTTTAAGGCTCGGTAAATTTAGTGTTAACAATATATTCACTGGACCCGTCAAAATAGTTCTACGTTCTTTAATTTGCAATTATTGCTGTTGTAAAAATGCATTTATAGGGAATTTATTCCTTGGAACCGTCTGACGAAAGTAGTCTAATGCCTTTTAAAACAGTATAATTTTTTTGTTTAACTGGACCAAACGACCTGACCTTTTTTGAGCAATTAGACGAATCGGTTTACCGAATGACGTGCAAAAAAGATTTTGGAGAAATTGCGATTGCTAGGAATTATAAGAGCAAATGTAAATGGCACTTTCCGAACCTTTTTTATTTGAGCCTGTAATGAAAATTTAATGAAGAATATGGCTAGTTGATTAAACGATAAAAGATATTAACATTAAACCTACCAAGCACAAAACATAGCAAAATGAAACGTCTTATGCAAGGGAGAATTTACTTAAACTTTACACAATTTTTATTGTAACATCTACTTAAATCAAAAAGTCAATTCAGTAATTTCCTATAAAAACATTTTTATCGACGTTTTTTCATTTCGACCGTAATAGATTTAGCGATAAAAGAAAAGTTGACAAAGGACTAGTAAAATGCTGTACACACAATGTGTATTATGTAATGACCGTATAGGAGCCATAATAATCAAAAACGGATCAATCATTCACTTTGTTCGTGGAAATACGTATCTGTTCCGTCCAGTGGTTCGATCGATGAAGCGGTCACAGTCGATCATGAAAGCCGCATTCTTGTGTCATCGACAACATTCGATTACTCGTCGCTTTGTGTAGACCGGAAGTGAGGGAAAAAACCATGAATAAACGGGCGGCGTGCGGACCTTTCCGGGCGACGAAATCGGACGCGAGACGAAGGTAAAAAATTGAGCGATATCCTGAGGGAGCGCGACCTTCGAAATGGCCGGACGGGATATCTATTTTTTAGGACTTTGTGCGTCTCCATCGACGTAGGAAAATGAAACCGGTAATGCGACGGCATTGATAGATTCGCCACCATTTCGAGAATGGTCGGATTATGCGCGGCATAAATACGCAATTTCACCCCGAATGCCAGCGCGGCTTTCCCCTTTGGGAATAGCCGATGCTTATCCGCTTCAAATTAACAAATTGCTCCGAGCAAATACGCTGACAGTGAACCATGGGCGACGCGCAACGCCGCTTAATCTAAAAGGAACTATTTCTGCTAACGAGCCTTCTCCGATTTCCGTCAGGGGACCTGCAAAAAAATCGCCGTCGAACAGATCGATGCAGGCTTGGCCAAGCCTGTCCAGCTTTTTCCAAACTTTTATCACATTCACCGATGTGAAGAAAAAAGGCAAAATAAACTATCAAAGAGCACAAACACGTTTCACCCTCGTCCCCGCGTTGTCTAATTATCCAACGAATGTTTGCCCGAGAGCCACCCCGCTGATTTCGAACCCCAAGAAACTGTGACGCGGTTACCTGACGACCATTGTGTCGCGTTATGTTGTTAGCGTTTTTTTTTTCTTTTTCAACCTTCCTGTGGCCCTCGCCGCATTGTACGACGGCCGGTCGCACCCTCTGTGCACACTTAAAACGGTACCGTGTTGCCAACGATTGCACCGCGTCCATGCTGATTCCCTATTATGCGGATCACGGTTCTTGTTTCTCCAAGCGCACCTTATTCCACTCCGTTCCGTACACCTCTGTTCTCCCTCGATCCTTCACCTGGCCCCCACGCGACCGCTCGCGGTGGTTTGACCTTATTTCCATAACATTTACGGGAAGGGAGCATCCTCGAGATATCAGAATCCCATTTCCGGCTGAACCAACCACCTGGCCACGCCGATGACCATCGTACCGTGCTGTTACACGGGGTTACCACCATGCTTCTGTCCCACACACGAAATCGGAACGAGCGTGCGAAACTCCGGCCGCGCGGCATTTTTTTACGCCACGAAACACGTGCTGCGACCATTAGCTGTCGCCGCGTCGCTGTGTTTAATTATTCACGAACTATGGGCCGCGCCACCCGTCGCGCCGCGGCTTAACCCGTGACCATGATCATGACGGTACGCGAGTACGCAACGCAATCTTTTCAATTCCGTAACATTCGGAAGTTCGCGACTCGAGCGTCTAACGAATTGACCGTCAAATGCGAAACAGGGAAGCCTATTTTGTTCAAAGATCCTACTAATTGTGTGAGTGCCGATTTTTATCCCTTTGGCTCGTGAAGATAAATTGAGATGTCATAATTCGTAAGTTTTGTCTGCGTTTGACAAATTACTAACAGTTTCAATCAAAGTAAGATATTTACTGAAATAAAGATGGAAAAAATTAAATGTATGGTATCGAGTAATGCTCCAACTTTTAATTGGGTACAATGAATGTATTAGCGTAAAAATTCATTCCAAAACCTGGATAAATAATTTCGTCACCAACATATAGTAACGTGGCGGTCAACGTGTTACGTTGTATGCTAGAAAACACACTGAAAGTAAATACTACTCAAATTCATTTTATCTTCACACTAAGCCTACCGAGCCTTAAAAGTACATGTTGTCTCATAAAAATGACGAGATTGAATTTATTTGGATTTATAATACATTCTGTACTGAACATATTTATTTCATTATTTCCCGCGAAAATATCTTTATAATTTCAGTGATTGTAAAATAACAAATCTGGAACCTGTCATTTTGACCGGCGATGGTAAGTTTAGGATTAATCTTCTTAATTGTCTCAGATTATCTTCATACGCTCCTGCACATTTAATAATTCACTTCGTGGCATTTGGAGAAAAATTGAAATAACTTATAAGTGTATACCATTTTATGTAGCTGTAGATAAAATATTTACACGTTCTACAATAGTTACAGAAAATCACTCAAGAATTTACATGATCGACGCGGATCTACAAAATCTGGTTTTTAATTTTCCAATATACAGGGTGTCCCGGGTTTTAATGATCAAACTTCGGGAGCATATCCTACAAGTGGAAATAAGAAAAAAATGTTATTGTAGTTTGCTCAGAAACGCTTTATTACAAAGTTATAAGCAAATAAAGTCAGAATTGATGACGCCGGATTTTACTTTACTGAACAATGAAAGGTCGAACGTATTTATCTTATTTGTCTGTCCATGTCATGTTTACTATTGTGATATGATTTGCTTTTAGTGTTAACGACCAATTAGATCAAGAATACGCGGTGAAAATGCCTGGAGTGTTTTCAAACGAGGAATACGCTGATATTCATTTCTTCTACTGATTTTATGACGGAAATTCCCGAGCTGCTGTAGGAGAGTACGAACGCAGATTTCCTAGAAGAAGAGTACCTCATCCATCTGCATTTATTAATACCCATCGACAATTACGCAATTTGGGTTCATTTAGAGGTAGGAATGAATAATCCGATAAACACGTTCGACCTTTCAATGTTCAGCAAAGTAAAATCCATCGTGATCAATTCTAACTGTATTTGTTTATAACTTTGTAATAAAGCGTTTCTGAGCAAACTTCAACTAACATTTTTTTCTTATTTCCACTTGTAGGATATGCTCCCCAAGTTTGCCCATTAAAACCCGGGACACTCTGTCAGCCCACGCAAAACAAAGTTGTGAGAAACAAGGTTTTTCGTGCGATTCGAACCGATTGGAATTTTCTCTTTCTTTCCCGCGTGACGTAGCGTACTGATTGTTCTAACTTATTATCGCGAGCGAGTGTATCTCCGCGTGAGACCCGATTAGCCGAATATCGACCTAACCGCGTTTCGCAAAATCGATGCGGACGGAATTGGTAGCGAGCTGTGTACCTTTTCCAGTCATGGCACACATTGTAACTTTATAATTGAATATTGAAAGCGACGGCCTCGACCGTGCCAGACGGCATTCGATAAATTGGAGCAGTTCCGGCCGAAGGTCGGGAAACTATCACACACCGTTCTCGGGCGTTTATGGGAAATGCTCCTGAGAAAAGTCGGGAGTGCGAGGCGACCGCGGTATCTCGCGCCTGAAATTTATGCGAAGCGTTATAGCCGACGGATCTAACCCACTAGAGCTAGTCCCCGGCCGTAAAGCCGAGATAATTAAATTATGGGAATAAAAAGTGGAAGTCGGAGAGCGTCGTCGGCGTTGCCACCGGGACGGTTCTCGTCTCTCCGTCGCGAAGAAAAATCGTAAAACCAGCCCGACCGACAAATCTGTATAATGTTTCGCGATTTTTATCGTTCTCTCCACCTCCCCCCCCCCCCCCCCCCCCCCCCCGTCACCCCCGTCGCGCGGCACTAAAAACTTGCCGCGCGTCCGCGTACACACGGCCGCTTACGCACGTCGAATTTCGAAATGGAAATGAAAGATTTTATGCTGTCGTCAAAAATCGACACCGGAATGTCTGGAACGGCCGTCGCGACAGTAACGCTCGCACTTCGTTGCGGCTCATTTCTTCGACAGCTGCGTATCAACGGATTAACAAGTTATGACTCGAAATGCCTGCCGCGCTTCCATGCTCCAAAAAAAAAAAGCGAACAACGAAAGAGAACATCACTGTTCGCGCACCGTGGGGAATAGAGTCCGACAGTTTAGGCGAACGGGGGAGAGTTTGCATCGGGGGATAGTTCGCATCGGGGGATTTAAACCTGCTCAGCCTTGAAAGTAACTAATACATGTTGTCTTATAAAAATGACGAGTTTACTTGGATTTTGTGCGGTTCGTATTATGATACATTCTCTCCTAAATATATCTATTTAATCAGTTCCCACGAAAGCACTTTTACAATTTGGGGAATTGTAAAAGAAAAAAATCTGGAACGGTCATTCTGACCGGCGGTGGTAGGTTTAGTGTTAAATTAGACACGCGTTTATTAGAAGAGAACTGCTGCCGCCATTTCGTTGATTTATTAATTTGTTCTTCATGTTTTCAGGTTCCTCGACAAACTGAGTTCGTAAGAATGCTTTGCGGTTTTTTAGATCAACACAAAAGGAGCTGAACGCTTACAACTTTATACTTTCTTTTTTCTAATAAAAAGAAATAAAGAAATTCTTTTGTAATAATGAAATGCTTCGTACCGTCTAATGAGTCAATAAAATACCCTGAAAGTTTCGAGAGTGAATATTGAATGCTGTTTTTGTGAAAGAATTCGCATAAATATTGGTATAGTTTACAGCAGAATCCCCTCTTAACACTTTAACTGCCAAACTAGAATCCCCAAAAATTCTATAAAATCAGAGTAAGTGATTTAATGAAATAAAAATTGAAAAAATTACATGTATGATATCGAGTAGTACTCCAACTTTGTTGCATTTTACACATCCTAATTAAATTTGGTACAAAGAATATATTAACGTAAAAATTCATGTTAAAACATGGACAAATATTTCCGTCACCCACATATGGGTGACATGGCAGTCAACGTGTTAACACAGCTTCCATAGTAACTGGTGATCACGAAAGACGTATCTGTACAGGTAGTTCTGAAGCTCGTTGAAGTGGATAAGCCATCGGCATAAAGCTGAGCCACCGTAATGGTTGATTATAAAAGGAGAAAAAAAAGCTAAGCTCGGAATTAGCCGAAGCGTAATCAAGGACGAAGGAAACTTCGAGACGGTCCTAACTAATCCCGTCACGTAGTGCCATAATCGTCTCGGACGGCGGCGTTAATCAAGTTCCGAAAATACAGGAATGGCCGGAGGTGTAATTTCACCCTTATATACGGGTGTTAAAGCGCGCCGGAACGGCACCCCATGCACAACGCCTGCCGCTTCTACGTATATATGTATGTATGTATGTATCTAGAACCAGTGTACACCAGCTTCCTCCCACTCGTAACCGTTCCAGGTACCATTGTATATATGTACGTATCTGTTGTACATAGCAGGAAAGATATATATCTATGTACGTACATGCATATATACGCGTATATCGTAAACTACGTAGTAGAAGTGTTAAATCTTCCGCGTTAAATGGGAGAGGACAAACTTACGCGGAAACTTGGGAAATCGTAGCGCTTCTGAACCATGCTTACCTCGTGCTCGCTTTTATGTACAAGCTTGCGAAAAGCGCCCGAGACGTCTATGCACCGACCGTAACTCCTAATGCCCATCTTTAACCAAAAACATTGCTGTATGTTTGCCAGCGAGACCGAACTTCGACCTTTAAAAGCGGCTACGAACTGAAATAGACATTATACCGTGCCATAACAATTCGAACTTCGCGTTTCGCCGGCATAAAGGATGCCGGTGAGAGTCTTAACGCGTCTCCGAACACCTGTGCTAGTAATACTAAAATTTTAAACTCTAACTCTGACATGCGAGATGTTGAGCAAAACAATATTGACAACTACGTGTAATTATAGTCGTAAAAGAAACTTTTAGACTGAGGGAGGAATACAGTGATTTCTTTATATATGTCGCCGAGGCCTGGATGATAAACGTCGCGGAATTATCCCCTCTACCACGGGGCCAAGAAGCTCGGGAGGCCTCGGCTATGTTTCCTGGTCGATATATGTCTTTGGGTAGACCCGCGTTGTTGACATATATCGAGAACTCCCTGTAATTAACTAGAGAAGAATAAATTGGTTCAGAAATTTGAAAACGATGGAAAATACTATCATAGATCAGAAGAGTCGATGAAAGAGAAAAATAAGAAAATTGTGAGCGGTTAGAGAAATTAAAAGTAAAATGGTCGCAAGTTAAACTCGAAGCGCTACAAAAGAATATTGTTGTATTGTTCAGCCTACAGGTTGCAAGACCCGTCGACCATAAAATCATAGAGGGATCTCTGTACGAGCAGGCTTGTAACCAGTCACCATTAACACTCTCCATCCCCAAGCAACAGCCCTTTCCTCGTCGAAGACTAACAATATCTCTCACGGATGATCGGCTTGTAATAATTGCGACTGCACGGCAGCACGCTAAACGGCGGCGAGGGGGAAGAAAGGGAGATCGAGGAATGTTTTGTGTTTCCGAAGGCTTTAAATCCCGACTCTAAATTCATTTCGTACCGACGATCGACTCGCCATTGTCCCTGCATCTGTTCCTCGGTCGGTCCGCGGGGTTTAGCTTAGGAATTAGGGGTCGAGACTGGATTTCATTATCGGTATAATTTTAAAGTGGCTGTCAAGGGGTGATCGCAGCTTTTGACGCTTCCTTGACTGACGGGGGTAGAAGGGGGGAGGGGTGTCTCTTTCTACCGGAGTCCTCAAGCTGAATCATCGTTTAAAACATTTCGTTTCGGCCGGCTAGACACGGAGACGGGATAAACGCTGTTGCCGTAAAACACACCGAGAACGAATCACCCAGGGTTCATGCTTTTAGACGATTAATGGATGTCGCGTTAGCTTAACGTAAACAGAACGAGAGGTACAGCCTGGAACACCGCGCGCTCTCAATCGAATCTTGACGTGTTCCATTTATCAGCTGTTTCGGTGGGGAGCTCCGATCTCTGAAAAAATCGATTCCTTTTTTGACAGTCAAAAAATATGCCAGAGGTTTCGATCAAAGTTATAGAGTTTCGAGTGTCGGCCGCCATTTTGCCTTCAGAAATGAATCGATTCGAACGAGAAAGTCGCAAATTCAAGCGCATTTGTCAGATTTGAAATCGCAGAAACTCAGAAAATTACAATCAGAAAAAGAATTTTCAAATTGTGGTTTCCGGAGGCTACGGGGTGATTAAGAAAATCTCAACTAATGAACCGTACCACGAGCGGTCAAATGATTTCACGTTTTCTGATTATCAAGATAATCATTAAAATCACAAAGATGCTTCCATCAGAAATTGTGAAACAAATGTCGCCGTTCAAGTATATATTGCTACAAACAATTGCGAAACATCTAAATAAATTCAGTGTTGTTGTGGTATGTGTAGTTGTGATCAAAGTGACGAAACTTTAACACGTTGTATACCATGTCACCCATATGTGGCTGACGGAATTATTTGTGCAGGTTTTAAGATGAATTTTTACGTTGGTATATTCATTGTACTAAACCTGATTAGGATCTGTAACATGCAAGGAAGTTGAAGGATTACTCAGTATCACACATTTAATGTTTTGCAATTTTTATTTCATTAAATAACTTACTTTGATTTTATGGAATTTTTGGGCTTCCTAGTTGGGCGTTCAAAGTGTTAAACCACGTCAAATGGCAGTGCGAAAAATATGGTAAACTTTTGTAATCTTTAGGTAAAATCGGCTACCGATTACCCCTAAATATTGACATGTTCATAGCGGAGCTTAATATTAAGGCTTGCAGTCATATTCAGTTGTATTTCAAAGATTGTAAATTATCTATTCAACCAGTTAACTGTGATTGACGAGTTTCAATCCGAAACTCCATTGCGGTGCAGTTAACGTTAATGAATTGTTAAATTCTTATCGAATAAAAAAGTAATTCCTTCTCATTTATCTTTACACGGGCTTTGGCTTTTATAATAGCCGCATTTGGTCTGCATTCGACGTGTATATTCGTCATTGCTTGATTTTAATTCCGCGCCGTGGGGGATTTCAAAATTAAACTGCACAGTTAACTGGTTAAATCATAATCACATATTGTAATATTGTAATACCAACCTGTAAAATTGTAATACCACATTGTAAAGCGCTTCAATAAAAAAATTCTAAAGAGCTTCAATAAAAAAAAAACAAATTCAGTGTTGTAATATCTATGATACAACGCGTACCAGTGACATCGGAATGCATGCGGACGTCCAAGTGCTCTTACGAATACGTTCGCCGTGCAATAATACATAGACACCGACGCACCTCGTTCGAGATCGTCTTAGATACACAATAAGCGCACGGTGCCCGCTCGCCGTCGGTCGATAAATTTACCAAAGATATTCTCGGCAGCCGGGGGCTTGTTATTTCCACGCGGAGGATCTGCGCGGCGCCGCAGAGATCAGAGAAAAATCCATTGAGAGGAAACAGGGGGAGGCCGCCCCCGACCCAGGCCACTCCTGACATAACATCTCTTCCTTTCGAGGCTTAGGGAACGGGATCAGAGATTCCCGGCAAGCGCGACATGTGAAATCGACACAAAAGTGACCATCGTCTGGTAAACGATAGCAGCACGAAATTGGCCGGCCCTTGAGATTCGGCTTAACCCACCCCCACCCGGGGCCACCCCCCGCGCGTATCTCTGCTCGTACCGGATACAGAAGAGTATCTCGCTTGAAATAACACGGAGGATTCCTCGCTAACCAGGGGCACTAATGTCTAGACAATATTTGTCTTGACCCCGGACAAGAAAATAATAAGCGATGAGAGAAAAGATACGCGAAATGATCGTGTGCGCGCTCGCTAGGTTCTGCGTCTGGCTACGTGATGGGCACGGAGATCATAACGGGGTTATGAGCTGTGAGGTAGTTAAAGTTTTCAACTGCCGCCACGATGTATACGTACGTGTATATACGTGTGTATGTATATATACGCTCGCCACCTCCTCGTCGTCGTCGCCAGCCAGTAGCACTCCGAAGCTCGTTCGTTACGTGTTTCGCGCTAAATTTGTTCGATATCTTCGCCGAGTACCGTAAATCCGGATATACCCGAGGAAATTGCTCTTCCCCGTCGTCTGTTGGCTCCGAACTCTGACGGAAAAAGAAGCCAAACAACCGCGCGCGATACAGAAAACGCTCGGCAGGGTTTTTAAACGGATAAATTGTTCAAGCGAAAAAGTGATTCTCAATAGGTTGCTCAGTTTTTCCGAAGTCGGGGACGCTCGAAACGATAACCTTGGCAACTTGTAGTCAAGGTCAAGCGTGCTTTGCACTGCAAAAATTTTTCTCAACCT
The DNA here is from genome assembly GCA_028454255.1 of Halictus ligatus. NCBI lineage: Eukaryota > Metazoa > Arthropoda > Insecta > Hymenoptera > Halictidae > Halictus > Halictus ligatus. The sequence continues at coordinate 6,463,222 of CM052131.1, forward strand.
CGCTGACCTTCCCGGGTTTACACTTCTCTGACACAATTTAAACGATGTTAATACTAGAACTACCGGACCAGTGAAAATGACTGGTTCCTAATTTTGTCTTTTACAATTACTGAAATTGTAAAAATGTTTCCGTCGGAAATTTTTTAATGAAGCACTCTTCATTGAAGCACGTATTACAACAAAAGTTGTATGAAGTCTGAATAGGCACGGTCTTGTCACTGTTACAATATGACAAGTGACTGTTCCGACGTGAATATACGTCGGTCGCATTTGTTGCTCGGTAGTTCCAGTGTTAATTATACAAAATCTAGTAAATCTTGGATTTCCGTTTTTTCGTATATCGGGCTACTGGGAGCCAAAAGAAAAATGTCCGAGCTAATTGAGAAAAACTGCAGGCTCGGCGATAGTAGTACAAATGCTTAAAAGTCGGACTACGCGTGGAAATAAATCCTAGTCGAACCATGAAGCAGAAGGGCGGTAATTTGTTATAATAACCAAGATGTTCAAGTGGACAGAGTTCGTGGGTCGCACTGTACATTAAAACCTCTCGTCAAGGACGATTTAGAGGACATAAAAGGCAACGACTTATTAACGTTTCAGAAGAAAATCATACAGAGTGAGTTCACAAAAAAAAAATCCTTAAAGTCCGAATTAAACTCGGAATAAGAAAGAAAAAGAAGAAACATCTAGCAACGCGTGGAGGGAAAACTTTGTAACGACAGGTTTACAATTGACCGCATCGCGGCGAGAGTTTGAAAACGTGCTCGATGAGATTCGTTATGACGCTCCCCTCCCTGCGCCCTTCGCCCGCCACTAATGACAACACCGGGGTGCTTCAGCCCCTATCATAATTCGCAGCTTCTGGTTTTCTGTCGAGGGTTGTTGACACAATGCGGGCGCCTTACCGCAGCCCTATTCGTGCCTAAGACCGTCGAATATCAATAAAGATAGAAAAGAGGAGCGTAACAGCTCGGTTGCCGGTGGGGGAGGAAGGGAGGAAGTGGACGACGAAAAGAAGAAGAGTCAAACGGGACAGAACCGCAGGTCTCGGACATCGTTCGGGGAAGGTTGCTGCGGGACACGGCGATCGTGACGAGATCAAAGGGAACGCTTTGTCCTAATGACCGTGTTGCGCACTCGCGCGCCGACGAAAAGCCACGGGGTTCGTTCGCATCCCCCTTCGGGCGCCGGACAAAATGAAATCGAGCATCTTCGGGGCGTGAGGGCTTTCGTGACCGAAAAACGTCGAGATCGTGATTTCCCGGTTGACGATACCACCCACCGCGTTACATTGTTCCGCGGCGGCTCTAAAAAATCACTATTTCTCTCGGTCCCGGTTGAATTATCGAACGTAGACGCCTACACCGAGAAACACGAGAAACGTGCTCCCGAACGGTCGGCTAATTTCTCGTCTGTAATTTATTCGAGGAGAACGGGCACGAACTTTCGTGGACGATTCTGCGTTCAATATTAATAGCCGAACAGAAAGCAGCTGCGATAATTATTGCGATTGCTCGCCCTCGAAAAAAACCGTCGCGGCCCCTGGGCAACGCGAACTCGAACAATTAATCTAAATGTCACCAGGAGTTAATTTATACCAGCGTAGAATCGTATATCAAACGCTATCTTCTTCGGATATTCTCCGGGGTATAGGAGCGTATAAAGCGTTTCCCGTTAACCAGCGACGCGGGTCTTTATCAACCCTTCAACAGACGTTCCGTATCGTACGCGCTGCGAAGCTGTTTCACGCTTTAATTACTTTTCGAACGAAAGATGATCGTTAATGGCGTGCGCGTACGTGCAGGAAGTATTCGCAAGTCAGTCAACGTAATTACAGATACGGCCAAGGTGGATCCGTGAAATCCCCGGTCGAACGAACCGCATTCCGTTGTCCCAATTATCACCCTAATTCCTTTAACCCGCTGTTGCCCACGCAATTTTTTATTACATCGGCACTCCTGACCGAATTTATGATAGCCTTGTAATTACACGCTCAAATACGAATGTAAATCGTGTTAACGGGAGAATCTCGTGTAACACACTAACACTTGGGTGGTCATTCGAGCCTTTTTTCCTTTTGGAATTTTCTGGGTATTTCGTCGTACTGTTTAAGTAATGCGCGACGTTGTTTGATAGGAACAAATATTTACTGTAGGAATTTTAATACTGTTTTTGGTCTGTACACGTCAAAGAAAATTTGATTTTCAATGGTGGTAGCCTGTGCATATCTGAGATGAATAAAAATTGCACTATATTCTGTCGAATGTTATATCTTAACATTTTTTGCAAATTTTCAGAAACTGTAAATGCAGTCTATTATCCATGTTCACAGATAACAGTATCAATATTCCCAAGGCTACTATTCATGTCGTAAGAATATTGTGTCAAAATTGAAACCACGTTTTCAGAAAGATATAACTCTGTTAATTTTATACATAATAGTATAAAATTTTATCTTAAAATAATTCTAAATATTATTTTGCACATAATCTTTTCTTTCTCTTTGATTCTTTACTTCAAGAAACAAATGAGGGAAATACTGTTCAAACATTCACTGTCTATTCTGATGCTGTAAAATGATCGCAGTGATAGTATCGCGTTGCGGAAATGTTCTCAGTCAGACGCCGATGCCTGCCCGTTTCCACATTAATTGATACCCGAAGCATGCACTGATGACAAGCAATAAAACCAGATTCCATCGTCTGGGTCGAGACAGTTTCCATCATTAATCGGATTTAATGAAACAACGTATCGGCAATTTCCTCCCGACGCGACGTCCGACGGCCGACGGTACACGACGATACTGCGCGTCTTATCTCGCACACTTCGAACTGCGAACTTCGATGCATCCACAGAGACATTAATATTTATCAGAAAATAACGTTTCATGCTACCGGGATATTTTATTGGCCATTACTTCATGAAAGTAATCAAGGGGAACTTAGGGTGCGTCCCAAGATGGTATAAACCTGTAGGGGCTGACATGAGTAAGTATAGAACAAATCCTTTTTTATTTTTCTCCAGGTTTACGAGAAAGTTTGAAAATTCGGCGAACACAATTCCCACGTAGAATCATGCCCTCCACGTTTATACCATTTTAGGGACACCCTGTAGACTTTTCATTTGTCTCCAACTTTTCGAGAAAGTGTGTTTGAAAATACGGCGAACAAATTTCCCATGTAGAATCATGCCCTCTACGTTTATACCATTTTAGGGACACCCTGTAGATTTGAAAGTTGGTTTCTTACGAGAATGATTGACTCGAGACCTATAGTTCCTATAATTCCTTTGAAACTTTTATTCCTTGCGATCAGTACTACAGGATGCAACAAAAAATATCTTGACCTTGAGATTCGAGGTTAAGGTCAATTTTGTGGTGCATTTTTTGACTTGATTCTCCACCTAAGAAGAGGTGCAGAATCACTCTACGGTGGTTGCGACATGTAATTTTGAAACACCCTGTACATCCAAAATGAAGCGGTGTAAATTCGCCTTAAGGGTACACTTTCTCGGATCGGAAATTTTAATAATTTTTATGGGACTGATAAGAAACTGAGAAAACATTTTTCGAGTCCGTAATTTTTTCTACATATATCTCAAGACTATAGTCATAGTTTCTCTAAGGATAATTCTTTTTTTTTCAGACGTTCCAGTGAGCCGCAATCCTGCAGCGGATCAAAATTTGATGCAAAGGAACTGCCTATAAACAATCATTTACAAAATTGTATAAAAATTTCTTCTCGTATTTGAAGACTTAACCCTTTGCACTCTGCGCTATTCTAATTCTAAAACTAAACTTTTCTTCCGTCTTAGAATATTTTCATTTTATCCATACGAAACTGATTCGACTTCCACATATAACATTTAAAAATTTAGTAATCTATTAAATACAAATTTTGTAATGTAACAAATATTTTGTAATATTTTTTGTAATTCCTTCGAAATAATGCCACAACAATTATTATTGGTGGCGCTTCGGGGTCACCACTCGAGTGCAAAGGGGTGAGATACATGTCGATAAAATTACGGACTCAAGAAAAATGTTTTTTCATTGCTTCATCAGGCCGGATAAAAATCATAAAAATTTCCCGGCCGAGAAAGTGTAATGCCACGCTAACGTAAGTGTACGACCCTGAGGATGACAGCGAGCACCGACGAAGCACGTAACGAACGGAAGAACAGGTCGTGCCGGAGAAATATATCGGCCGTTTCCGTGCTCGGGCGATCGTCTAAAACGCCTAAACGTCTAGGCGAACAAGGATGCACGGGAACGAATGAACAACGGTCGAGCGAGCGAGCAGGTTTAGCGTAACGCCGGTCGATCGCAGTTTCACGCGGGCATCGGCAATAAAGCTGCTTGCAGCCGTAATTATAAACAGAAGGCACTTTGCGCGACGATAAATCCCATTCGCAACTCGGCTATGTGAGTCATTCTCGTTTACTTTATTCCGTTTGATTAATTCCGGGCCGTAAAAGCACCGTAAAAGCGCGACGACTCCGGTGGAGCTGGGATCGCGGGGGCATCAGACTGCATTTCGTGGCGGCAGTTCGACGGTGATCCCCGGGGCTCGTAGACGAGCAAGGTTCGACCGTTTTCCGGTGCCGGTGCCCGTCGTTCCGGCGTACATTGTACCGTGGAACAGGATCCCGAACGATCCCGAACTTCCTCTTTTTGGGAGGAGAAACCGGCAGCAAGGATAAGGTCGTAATTTTAACGGGTCCGCGCGGGCAGCATTTCGATGCCGGCTTAGCTCCCGGATTCTCCTGCTGTCTCCCTCTTTTTCACGATCCTGGCAATCGGCTCCTCCTTCTCCAGCCCTCCCGCAATGATCCCGTTTTTTCCTCTCCTCTTTTGGTTCTTTCTTTTACGGCGATAAAATTTTTTCGAGACGCAGCGGCGACGGTACACGACGCCCAACTAGAATGAAGACATTAACTGTCTCGCAGCAAATATGTCTAATTGCCCGGCTCTCTTGCCCCCCGCCTCCTGCCGAGGTAGCCGGTCGCTTTCATAAAATCTTTATTGTCCTGATATTTAGAGTTCGACTGCCAATGGCGAATCCGTAGGAGCGATCGTAACACGGATTTCGGGCCGCCGTGCGGGAAGAATACACGCGGCGCCGGGGGAGGACGCGCGCACACGATCATTTCGTCTCTTCGTTTCCTTTCACGTATATGTCCGGGCGTTATTAATTGCGCGGGGACACCCGCCGCTTTCGGTTTTATCGCGGCGTAAAATCTGGACACCGCTGTAGAAAAATGTCCGCCCATCGCGCCGCGATCCGTCATCCGAAGCTTTTCCGTTCGGGGGTCGAAGCTCCGAAGAACTTATCGTTAGTGTGACTCGTCCGGCGCGCGTGTTTTCAACGTGTGCCGAGAGAGGGGGTGGCTTAATTGAATTAAGACCGCGACGCTCTGGAGACGGCAGGTAACGAGCCAAGGTTCGCCGCTGCGATCGAATGTAACCGGTCACGAATTGTCTTCGTCGACTTCGTTACCATTTCTCTCGATGCGAATGGCCATTCTAGGTGGAACAAAATTACAGATCGTTTCGAGATTCTTTGAACCGATTGAAATTTTCTGTTACATCATGAAATGAGATTCAACATATGTAGAACCTTTAAAAATAATATTTATATTGGAAGATATTATATAAATTATAGAAACAAATATAAAAATAAATACGAAATCATTTGCGGAGCCATTTCCTCCTGCTTTTCTAGAATGCCCATTCGGTCCACCGTACGATGTTACAAAGATTTTAAAAAATTGTGACAGGCTGGTTAGCAGACATTTGCAGCTGATTTTTGTCAGAATCCCTTCTATATAGTTTAAACTTAATGCAATAAAAATTTCAAGATGGGATCTTTTGAGACTTTCTAGTTCTGCTCTATTAAAGTCAACTAACCTACACAGAAAACTGATACTTAAGAAATCTGTAAACATTATTGTAAAGGACTTTGTTAACGTACTTTGTGAACATTAGTGTAAATATGTACTTATCTTAATATTGAACATCGTGCATAGAAGCTTAAAGATTCATATTTATTGCTCTGACATAGTTTTCTTTAGAACAAATATAAACGTACGATTTCGCCGTATCACGGTTCGGAGTTTTCACGTATTGATTTCGATGCTTATAACGCTATTGAATGAATTATTATGGGTACAATTAGGCTCAGTAAACATTCCGAAAGAAGAATATATGGATGTTATATCTGTGCGCTCCTTTGGCCCGCTCGCGCATACGAAAAGGGAGCGTGTCCGTGCATTCGACTGCGTAACGCGATATCGCCACACGGCGAGAAGTGTCAGCTGTAACTTTTATTGGTTATAAAAGTTCGCGATATTATGCTGAGCCAGGGTAAATACGTTTATACTCCTCGCATCTCTTCTTCTCTTTCCTGTTTCCCCCATCTATCTGTCCTCCTCCCGTGCTTACTCACTTCGACAACAGTACGTTCCGACGGAATTCGACGAGACTTATCAATCTAATACATTTCATATTTTATGATTTCTTCTGGGGAGCGAGCCAGTCTATACGACAATCTCTCTTCTATGTTCAGTTTGTTTATTTAACAAAGATCGTCTCGTAGTTTTGTCACGGTTAATAGGAATTGTAGACCTCGGAGCTTGATGCAAGATAAAAATTTTTTTGGAGAAGAAAGTAGTCTGGTTATCAGTAATTCTTTGAAATATTAACCCTTAGCCCTCGAATGCCGACTGTGTCATTATTAAAAATATTTTTTACATTATTAAATTTGTTTGTATTTAATAAATATACTAAACACTTCGGTATTGTACGAGTAAATTGCACCATTTTCGTATGTATAACATGAAAACAATATATATAGAAGAGAAATATTCTAGGTCGAAAGAAATCTTTCGTTTTGAAGTTAAAGGGTCGACCCTTTGCACTCGGCGCCATTTTCATTCTAAAACTAAGTGTTTCTTCCGTCTTAGAACGTTTTCATTTTATTCATAGGAAACTGATCCGATTTCCACATGTAATATTTAAATTTTTAGCAATCTATTGAATACAAATTCTGTAATGTAACAAATATTGTGTAATATTTTATGTAATTTCTTCGAAATAATGCCACAACAATTTTTAGCGGTGCTTCAGTGTCGCCGCTCGAGTGCAAAGGGTTAATTACAATGTGCGAGCAAATCTCCTAAAGTGAATTGCACCGCATACATAGCGCACAAGCGGAGAAAATTCCTTTTTATTACATAGACTCGCTTTGTGCACGTAGTGTCGTATTGTCGCGGCAGAACCCGAATGACGCATATAAATAACGGGAATAACGCCGCGGACATTAAACGGGCAATACCTACTGTACGCGGAGAGCCTCCGGTTCGATCCACGCGAATGAATCACTCGGGGTTGAAATCGAAGGGAAAAGAGATTGGTGCGGGTCGATGCACTTCTGTACGCACAAGTCCGGTTAACTACTTCCTCGCCACGCGTTGCGCAAGTTTCGCTGATAGGCCATGAAAATAAACTGTCGGGGTCCGAATAACTTTGTAGACGGCGATTACTATCGCGCCTCGAACGAATGTCACGGCCTCGCAAGTGTAACGACACCGATTATATCCTAATCATAGGGACATTTTCAGAACACCGTGTAGAACGGTCAAGTCTCCGTAGATCCGCGATAAGCTAGACCGACCACGTTACCGACATAAATAGACGAAAAATGGTTTCGCGGGAGCGAAAGTTTTCGCCTTCACGAAGTTAATTTCCTTTGAACCGAAATAAAATTCTATTTTGTCGTAGTTGGTATATATCCTTCGGAGAAAACATAGCCATACAATAAATATAAACTATCTTATTTTTCTATGAAATTCTGAACGATGAAGAATGTCTAGTCATTATAATCACGAAATAAATAGCAGTGCAAGGGGTTAACGAAAGAAAGTGACCAAAGAATGGTACAGAAAATACTCGAACAAAAGGAGGAAAGAAACTTCCTTCCGACGAGATGGAATCGGTGATTAGCGAAGGATCGGTGGTAGCAATAGCCACGCAATCGTGTTCGAGATGCGGGAGCTAGCAGACGGCCAATAAATAGGACGATAGGTTTCGTCGCATCAGCAACACGGGCAATTGCATCCAGGTGGTCGTACTGTTATGACGTAATAATCCAAAGCAAGCTACCCCTAATTCACAGGCAAACCCGTGGCACAGCTCACGGGGAACGTAGTGCCTCATGAGTGGCCGGTAGTACGTCCTACTAGCCCGGCAGCTTCGTGCGTGCGAATGTGTGTGCACGCACTGCACGTGTATCCTACGGCGCACGGCACGGGTTGATGATGCGTCTCGACGCACCTGACGCCCGTTAACGTCCACTAGACCCGTCTAGATATCCGATTCTACCTGAACCCGACTACTGATTCGTATTTAAGCATATGCGGCGGCGACTTAATTACACGCGATCTAATCGCAGAAGACCGTCCGAATTACGCTTCGATCAGGAACGAAAAATCACTGTGGTTGATTGTACTCGGTAGGTCGTGGAAAGCACAGCGGGGACCAATTCAGGACGCTCAACTGAGATGAATAACTACAGGGTGTCCCACAAAAATGGGAACACCTAAATGTCTTTCGTATTTACAGTCCTATCAGTAAACTTCAGAGGTAAACTTCAAAGTAACGCTATTGCAGGGGGCCATTTTAATGGCGAAGAAAAAAATTTTTAATGTCGTGTTTTTTAATGACATTTCAAGGTCACCGATGTTTTTCTAAATGGAATAGTACATTTATTTACGATAGCACGATAAACAATGAAAAACTCAATTTAGTGGATACCACTAACCTTTTTTTGACCTTGAAATTACCTTGAGCAAGAATAATCATGTAGAAGCGGATGAAATGTACAAGTTTAAAACTTACGTGTTTCAGCAAAGATTGCGCGTTGTTTACGTCGGGTTCGCCTTTAGATATCATAATAAATAAACGATAAATCATAAATCATAATAAATGTTGTGTCAGTCTGTCCTCTGAAGTTTTATGATAGGACTGTAAATACGAAAGATATTTAGGTGTTCCCATGGGACACCCTGAATACTCATAAACGTACAGCGAGAAGCGAAATGTTTTTGCGAGAAATCATTGTTTATTGAACGATTAATATTTTATTCCGGCTCAATTTTACGACGGATCAAACTGCCAACCATAGAAATGTTTCTTGTGTAGAAAGAAAATACTAAAGGATACACATGATAACGCTACTCGCTCGTCGACCGCGAGCATTAATAGAGATAATAGCTTAGAATTTGTATGATGTGCCGAGTTCTTGCCAGCCGCCAACAATCAATTAGGCAGCGGATTTGATGCATTCATGGGGAAAAAACGAGTTGGTACAGTTTATAAAGAGAAAGAGATTTAAACGGTCCGAGGACGTGGATCTATTATTCTCAGTTTATTAAGATCGTTAACGAAAATAAAGGAACAAATCCGTGTTCTGCTTCTTGCCATTGAACAGTCCAGCTATTATCATTTGTTTTTGCTCCTCCACAATTTGCACGATAGAACGGCTCGCGCATCGATTGTGCCGCTGAATAAGATGAAGATAAAGTAAATGCAAAACTGTTAGCTTCAGCAGAAGTATGTCAATAAAACGATAACGAGCGTGAATTGTCTTTGGAGTCTATCAACGAACCGACCCGGACCGCTAAAGTGTGACCAGCAAAACGAATTCGAATATTGCGCGCAATAAATCATCGAGCGACCCATAACCTCCGGGTACGTTCTTTGTTACAAGAGACGGTAATCATAGCATCTTTTTTCTCGCGCCGGATACACGTTTTAGAACGCAACCAGCGGCGCGGCGCTCGTGCGGGACCATGATCTCGCACAATCGTTGATCGAACCGATCGATCGGATTGCATCGACGGGAGCCTGGAAAAACTGTTGGCTGTGGGCAATCAATATTATCGCCTAGCAGTCCACAGCCATGTATACCTACACCTACTTTCTATTTCCCTAACGAGTACGCACACACCTGTACGCGGCTGTCAACTATCAACCACCTTCCGGGCACGCGTACAATGCGACGCGGGTAGCGTAGCGTCGCGACGCGTCGCGCGTTGTTACTTAACACTTGTAAGTGACTGTAAGTGTGGAAAACAAACACACGGCGGAAGCATTATGAGAACGAACAGTCATTAAGCCTTGATAAACTCACTGAAAAGCGAAATAAATTCCATATTTCGTTCCTACGTCTTGCAATTAGTGCAAGCCATTTTTATTTTGCGCGAAGAGCCTACTCGTAACATACACGCTGCGAGCATACTGTGGAACGCAACAAAATATCAGGAAGGTAATAAGTTACTATTTGAAATCCAAAATCTTTCTAAAGCAGGATTTCAATTGCCATTGGACGTAGGTTGCTTAATAGCTGATCCTAATATTAATGCCTGCGTTTATATAATAGCCTTTCTAAATATATGTAACATACGTGTTTAAGAATTTTTGTTTCTTTTTATATCGTTACTAACGTTTTCGTTATACCATACAATATACTTTGTAATACTCTGTACTAAGCATTATGTAATAATAAATCTCATAAGAGATTTCTTAATTAAAAAAAAATTGTTTGAAATGCTATTTTACACAGTCTTAAAAAACAAGTCTCGCTATTTTCAATATTTTCCAAATAAAATACTATTTTTAACTAGTATTTCAAAAACTTTTTCCTATAAATAAAATAATTTATTTGCATGATTATGGATATGATTTAACCCTTTTAGTGCCGGAGGCCGACACATCGGCCCGCACCTTGTAGCGCTTTACTATTCGCATTTCGAAAGAACATATCAAAATAAATTTACAATACGTTAAAAATGGTCTAATTTCATTACGAGACTATTCAAATAAATAGTTTTTCGGTTTAACTTTCGCTTATGTTCTATATGTTATATGACCTATAACAATTACTTGTTTCGGATGAGATAATCCGTCCGACGCCTACCATGTACCTTAGAGTTATTCTTTACGTTTGTTGTGCAATATTATTTATTTTGTTACAAAATACATTGTAAATGCAAAGTATATACTTTGTAATAAACGGTCTATATAAAGTTATGATAAAAATATGACTTTTCGTATATGCAATTATGTTTTGAAAGAGAGAACTCAATTTTACTTTTCTTTATGATCACTTATACCTTTGTTATTTATGTAATTTTCAATGAACATAGAAAAATTAGCGTCACTGTTTTATTCTATATTTCGTCCTTAATACACTGCTTTTTGAATTATGTAAATATTGCTTTTCGTTCGGTTTTTATTAGCCTTTTTCCAAACCCTAGTAAAATCGTGAAATTCGGCCGGCCATCTTCGCATAGGCACCTCTTTTTCGCGCGGCACTAAAAAGGTTAAATATAAAATAGACTATTTACTGTTTTCTATCGGAAATACTATTTCGCCCAGCACTGCTGTTAGCGGGTTCAGGTATCTTCTTTCGAAAAACAGGCATTACGTCAGCAATACGGAAACGGTGGATGCACCTGCAGCTCGTGTCGTATTCGGATCGTATAGGGATCAAATAGTGCAACGTGTATCAAGGCCAGTGAACTTGCCACTTGAACCTAGAACAGCGCGGTGCGCGGCGATGCGGTTTTTGTGGTTGCTCGGATTTTATAACGTTTGCACCGGTGTGTTCGGTCCTCCCTCCCGTTACTCCGGCCGTTTATGCTGCTCTTATTAACAGTGGGGTAGCGCGCGTACTGGTCTACGGTAATCTTTCGACGGTAATGATAACTCGTCTTGATTTCCTGGTGCGGTCAGCGCGGCACGAGCCTCCGCGAGTCGTTCGCGGTTAATGGACGAGACGCGAAACAAAGAAACATGGAACGAAGAGGACGACACGCCTTGGCCACGGGGCGAAATCTTCCGGGAACCGATTACGATTAACGCGGTCGCGCGAAACTCGGAAGCTCGGAGCGCGAGCACCGAGAGCACCGTTTTCGCCGATACCAGCTCCTCGGAGCCCGACCATAATAATTATAATCGTCGGTAAGTAATAACCGGTGGCGAACTCAAACAAGAAAGCATCTGGATCGGCGCGGAACGAATACCTGGAACCGGACGTCGATTTTCTCCGTCGAAACGGCAGAGCCTCGGTTCGATACCTCGTTTCTCTTTTTTCTCTCCTTTTTACCGAACGTCTTCCGCTCGAAAGACGATAATTCGCGATTCGTGACGCGCTTAATAAGTGTTAACGGGGTCATTTAATTCGATCAATTAAACGGCCGAGCGGGACGCGAATAGAACGCGTATGCCGGTTTTAATGGTGCTCCAACGCGCCGCGAGAGCGTTGCACGATATGCACGGCTGAAAGATAGCTTGTAATGTACACCGCGATAAAGGATAATGCATTCGCATAAACCTTGGAAATATAGAGAGAAATGATACGCGCGCAACGAGTCTGAGCACCACTTCGAATGCACTCGAGCATTCGAATATTTAGCAGAGGCTTTCTCTCGTACGGCGATTCCTTTCCCAGTGCGCTTCATTTACCACCGGCGTTCCCGCCCCCTCCGGACGAACAAAGAAAAAGAGAAGTTTTCATGGCTGGGGGTCCGGAGAAAATTTTCACGGAATCGTCGGACGCCTCATTTGATTCTGGCTCACGGTTTGACGCACCGTGCGATCCCGCGATCCGACAGCTCGCGCGATTTAAACGGCCGCGATAAATTCAGCTCTTGTCTACGGATCCGCCAACAGTTTTTAGTAATCCACCGACGGTTGTGAAAATGGAATTTTTTCGCCTTCTTTATTTACGGTACTGTCGTCTCCGTTCTTTTATTTCCTCATACAGTCACGGCGACTGACACTGAGACAAACGTGATTCGAATGTGAAATTGCACGTCTGAATAAAAATTAAAGATCAGCTTCGTCCTACAAAATGACGTACATTTAAATCCTGTAATAGAATTTCTTGATGAAAGCTCAACACTCTTCGTAACATTTGTGTTCCAAGATCCGGACGTTTTATACGCAACATTTTTTTTTAATTTTTCCATTTTATACATTCCATGTTTATAATGTATTTAGGGCAAATACATTTTAGTACTTCCGAAAGAAAGAAATGAAAAGAAATCGAGCATAAAATATTGGACATTCCATTTAAGAAAACAAAGGTGACTTCTTTATCTTCTCTACGCCTCCAATTGCAAGAATAGTTTCTTAACACGTTCACGAACAGTAAACATTTCTGTAAGCTGGAAAAATAGACAGGAAATTTTTCATGAAACTAGTTGTACTAGCCGAAATCTAATTAGACATAAACAATAAGAATAAGTTAAATGTCATTAGTAATGACAGTTGACCATTACTTTGAAACGTATATTAATTACAAAAACTTAAGGTTCTATAAAATTAAATGAATAAAAATTGGCATTAAAAATGGCAACTTCTGTAAGTAACATTGCCTCATCGTATTGTTTGAAATAACCAAGATATTCAAGTGGACAGAGTTCGTGGGACACACTGTACAAAAAGGAAAAAATCACATCGACCGACATTAAAATAAATGATTAGTGATTCGAAAGAAGAATTCCTCGTCTAAACAAAAATTGAAGCTCAGCATGGTCCCAAAATGGCGTACATTTAAATCCTGTAATAGAATTTCTTGATGAAAGGTCAACACGCTTCGTAGCATTTGCGTTCTAAGATCCGGAGGTTTTGTACGCAACATTTTTACTTTTATTATTCTACTTATGTAAAAAGCATAGAAACACATCGACCGACACTAAGACAAACGTGATTCGAAAGAAGAATTCCTCGTCTAAATAAAAATGGAAGATGAGCTGCATCGTTTTATACGCGACGATCTAATATTTCTACACTCTCGAGCGCAATGTTTGCATAGCATTATAAATTCAAACTGCCTGGGAACATACTCGGAAATGAAACGTATTTCACGAACGACAAAAGAATGGAGAGCTCGATAGACGAGTGGCTCGCCTGGCGGGAAGCAGAACATATTTGGCTCTGTCGTCGCAGAAAATCGTTCATCTCGTCAACGAGCCAACAAAGCGCACCTTATTACGACCGCGGAATGGAAACGCGTATTCGGAGGGAAAATAGACTCACGAGAGAAATAATCGGTAATACCCGTCGGTTAAGAAGTCCGTAGTGCTGAATAAGGGGTTGCTCCGACTCAAAAGGATCGGAACCCGAATCCTACAGAGGAACGTAATACACGTATACATATATATATCCGCGGCGTTCTTTTCGCGATATAAAAGACTATAAAACCCCTCTTTCGTCGTATTCCCCCTACTCTGCGTTGCGCCCCACCCCAACGGGCGGCTGACTGATCTTTTGCCCAAAGCGTCGTCGATGCTATGGCGTAATTAACGATTACGAAGTATTTCGTAGAGATGATTATCAGTCTGTGCCGGATCCAGCAGCGTTCTCACTCCATAACATCCGGCACTTTGATGTCCCGACCGTCTCTTGTTTTCTGCTCCATTGTACCGACTCTTACAACCACCAGCGTCACGGGGCGGGTGCCTTCGCCGTGTTTTCCATATCTGTGTGTCGCACACACAGATCCGTCCAACCACACAGGCCGGGGAATCGTAGCGACGAAACGGCGCAGCTCCGGCATCAAAAACCCACGTCGATGAAGCGCGGAATTGCGGGCTCCATTCTACCCGGCATTGTCGAGAGCACGACGTTTTAATTGGCGATCCCCGATGAAGCACACTCCTCCACGTCGAAAATGAACCATCACCGTGATACGCACGTTTTCACCGACGATAAAGATATATTCCACGTAGTTAACCCTCCGGTGCCCGTTTACGGTTGACGATGCACTCGAGGGTTATCCAATATCTTCCGTGGAATTACGTGCACTCTCCGGCATTTAGCAAGACAAGATTGCGAGGAGTGCCGGGCGGTGCTAGGTATCGCGACGCTTAATACCCCCCCGTTCGGCTAGTGCTTTTAAGCGACACGATAAGTTTTCCGTCGCCGTCGCTAATACAACGCGCCCTCGCCGCGTCTATGACAGACTGCGAATAACGCGTCCCCGAGAGTTCTTTTTCGCCACTTCCGTTTCCCCCGGCCGGACAGCCTCGGCTACATTGTGGCGAGACCTCGACCACCTTCTCGTGTCGGTGTCGAGGTGGGAGCTACACGCAATTTCAATCCGATTTTTACCGGAAAATCCCAGGACGCCGATTAATCGGAGCTCGCTTCCCCGCGACAACCGGCGCGCCCTGCGAGATGATCGCGTCCTTCAAGACTGATGACCGGCGCGGCGTCACGCGAGAATATACATTCCGGAGTTATCGGCTTGTCGGCGTTGTCTAATGGAATACCGGAGTACAAATTTAGATAGGGGATCGAAGCGTTTCGAAAAAGACGCGCGTTACCGTGGACGAATAGACACGCACGAATCAGTCGATAGATTCCCTGGTACACGCTCGACGACCAGCAGACCCTTGTACAGCACTGTGCAAAAGTTTTAGGCGACTTACATGACAGATTTACATCTTTGTCTGTCAGAGAACGTAGGTATAGTTATGCTGAGCGTATGCCGGGTGACCTAACGATTTCACCTCGAATGCCTTCGTTGTTTTCGGGTATTTCGGAATGGTAAAATGGGGCTCACAGGATACCAAGAAAATGTTTGTTTCTATTGTATTTCTTTTTACTTTTTTAAACGGAACTACCCTTTTCTGAACACCTACAACAGTAGTCCCTTTAATTGCGAATTCAGTGACTATAATGATTGCATTCCTAAATTGAAAGGGACTATCGTTGTAGGTGTTTAAAAAGAGGTGGTCCCGTTTAAAAAGATGAAGGTGACCTTGATATCTCTAGAAAGAATGACATAAGAACAAAAAGTCTTTTGGCATCTCATGAGCCCCACTTTATCATTCAACTTTGTCCTCGAGACATTGAACACTAGAACTACCGAACCCTAAACGTGACTTAGACTTATCCCTTCATAATAATAGCAAGATTGAATGTGCTTAGGTTTCATACGATTTTTATGGTAACTGTACTCTGAAGAAGAGATATATTAAAAAGTTTCTCGTGAAAATGTTTTCATAGTTTCACTAATCGTGAAAGAAAAAATCATCCACCAGTTATTGTGACTGGTTCGGTAGTTCTAGTGTTAATATATCTTCGCAAACAACAAAGATATTTCAGGTAAAAAAGTTAGATGACCCACCCTGTATCTTTCACTATACTAAGTCCAATTTTGAGAAAGATATCCGTTCCCCAAAGGTGTACGAACATCTTCGTACGGCCACGGAGGAACAAAGTGCAAAAAGGAGTTAACAGTTCAATAAGAAAATTTTGTTGAAAGCATTAGGTCAACCGGAAAGTTCTGTCCGATAGTGTCACACCAAGTGATACTACATTTATCATTGCATTTGCACATGTGTACTCTCCTAAAACGATGGAAAGTATATCCTACAATAAATATTATTAAATGTATGAAAATTGTGTTATTTTCTTTCAATTCAAAAACGGGCAGAACTTTCCGATAGACCTAATATTTTAGAGTCGCAAGAGACGAAACGCCATACGGTGGTTGGTCCATTGTTATCGTTTGTGACGCAACTCGCTTTATACCGATTCAATGAACGGTTTTGTCACGGCGAAGAGATTGCGAAAGAAGCAGCAGCCGTTTCGATTCATCCAATGAATTCAAAGCAAACCGGAACAGGCATAGGCCGTCCGAGAGTACTAACGAAGTTAATGACGTGTCAGAATCATAATGGCGTATCATCGTGCGAAGACAAGGTACATAAAGCATATGTTTTAAAGCTCCGCGTAATCGACCATCAAAGTAGACGCTCGGCCGTCGGGACACAATGGCGGGAACGCGGGGCCATTAAAGAGAGGCGCGATTAAATTTAATTATCAAATTTTACGATTATTTGGGGCGCGAAACGCAGCAAAAAACACGGGGAGGGTACGGGCATGCAAAAAGCGAATTAGAATTTTCGCCGGCGGCAGTAAAACGCACTAATAAAACTATAAAAACCTGTCGGTAGGTACCGGTCACATTGTCCGCGGTCGACAGGACAATACGCAACAACGCTATAAATCTACGATCTTACCGTTTCCCATAAATGGTATTAATACGTGCTCTCGCCGTATTGTCGTTTCGAACGACTCAAATTAAAAAAAAAAATAATAACAATATAAGTTATATAGAGTCGGCGAGCGAGTAAAAGCGAACACCTCGAGCGACGAATTAACTGCGGAATCGTTAGACTTTTCACGGTGCGTTTAACCGGGCGCAGATAAATTGTAAGCCGCGTTAGGCTGGAGCGCGAACGATTAAACGGGAATAGTGGCGGTCGACCTGCGTGATGGCAGGTTAGGAAGGGGAGGGGAGGGGATGGGTTTAGTCCGTTTTCCGCGAGCGTAATCGTTTTTATCATCGGGGCCTCGACCGCCTTCGCTTTTATGCTGCTCATCAAAAGGCGTGCCGGTTGAACCTCGCGGCCTCTCTCTCGCGCGTGCCCTTTGTTTCCGATGCTGCGCGTCGTGGGTCAACGTTCAAAATGTCCCGCATAAACCGAAGGCTTAATAAAGCCTGGAATCCGGACTATTCCGTTCGCAGTCGACATTCCGTATTGGATGAGCGACCGTTTACAACCTTTCGACGGGTCCTGCGAGTCTCGTTTCACCGGCGAACCGAAAAGGTCGTGGCAGCGAGCGAGATAACCAGGAGGGGAAGAAGAAAAAGAAACCGTACGAGATACGATTCGATGGAGAAAAAGAAAAAAGTGGAAACAAGCTTAACGTACGCTTTAATGATAGGCCAGCAAGAACCCGTGGCCCTTGTTCGCTGCGCTAACTCTCTTTTGGCAATAAAGCTCCTGCTCGGCTTTATTGACCGGAAGACTAGGCTGCCGAACGATTTGGACAGTCGGACATTCGACCGACGAATTTCCGGTTTATAAGCGAGCCCGGAGAGTCGTAACGCCACGCCGTTAACGATTAACGATTCATTTAGGAACGTTTAGTACGACGGACGAGGGTTACCGAACGTTACGTCGCGTCGCGTCGCGTCGGTCTCGCTTGCTCGCTACGCGATAAGAGACGTTTCTTCGTAATGGCGAGTTTGAATATGCTTACGGGCTTGCGTAAATTGCGGAACGTGGCCGGGCAAAATGCGCCGGCTACACGTAAAACCGTACACGAGGACCTTGCCTTCTCATCGACGTATTAACACGTATGTCCCCCGACCATATGCGTCGGGCAGACTACGAATTTTATGGGTTTATCACGGAAAAGGCGACGTACGATTTAAAACGGTGGTCGTATTAAAAAGATTTAAGGACATCGGTGTGTTCGTCTCGGCTTGATAAAGTAATTAACCAGTTAACTGTTTCGACCACCTTGAAAAATTTCTACCTAAATTGAGTCGTAAAAACGAACCGTACAGCTGTTTCGACGAGTATACTCGTCATAACACAAAATATTGCCATTTCTTCGTGACCAGTATACTCGTCAAAAACAGCTGACTGATTAAGAGAAGAAAGCGATTTTTATTTGGCACTTGCGTCTTGCAATCGATGCAAACATTTTTTATTTTGCATAGAGATTCGCAGGCATATTATGCTGTTGTTGGTTTTTTGATATTACATTAAGATGCAAATGCAATTTACATAATTATTCGATTAGCGTATTTCGTATGCGTGTGTTGGAATGTTGTATATGAGCAAAAAAAGTTTTCGTAATTATATAAAAATTACGTAAAAGTAGTTGTTTTATGTTGCAGATTCTGTAAACAATCACGTGCTCCGTTTCTCTTCCGAGAAAGAACCGTCGAGAAATTAGGTTCCATTATGAACGAACCTGTAGGGGAGCACACCACTGACGTAATTCACGTCATTCCGAAGTTAGTGCCGCGTTAAAGTTACTGAAACGCGTCTACAGAACAGAAGACAATTCTGTCGTCTCGTTAACGTCATCGCTTCGGGTCGTATAACTTGCTCTACTACGAAATTAAAGCACGAATCGATTAACCGAGGGGACCCTGAAATTATTACATTAAAGCTGCTATACCAAGCAAACGAAATAGAACCAATAAACCGTTGTCGATGTGTTCCATTACGCGCTGGAATGATCAGGGCATCGATTAGGAATCGGCAATTGGGTGATTTCACTCGTTCGCAATACACAGTGGCTCGAAAAAATGTTCGTACGCCCTTCAAAACAGTATAACTTTTTTTAAATCGCGCCAAACGACCTGACTTTAACAATTGGGGACATTCAAAAAAGATTTTCAGCAAAAAATGCACTTTTCAAAACTGTTCCATTTAATGAAATTTAAAAATATGCGTTTCCGCGAAATTTTTCAGCATGTGCACAAGATCCACAAAACGCATGTTTCAGATTTTCATTGTTGGCTCAAATAAAAAAGTTTTAAAAAGTGCCTTTTTAATATTTTCATGTAACCTACCAATTGCAATTTCTTTTTTAACCAATACTTGTAATTGCTAAAAAAAAAAAGCGAGGTCGTTTTGTCCGGTTCTGAGAAAAGTTATGCTGTTTTGAAGGGCGTTCAAAGGGCACTAAAAAGCTGAATATTCACATGAATATCAGTTACTTATTATATTTCAAAAAATATTTAAAAAAACACCAACGTTGGAGCAGCTCAATAAAAGTGTACGGTTCGCGAACGAAGAGAGCGTAATTGTAACGAAGCGGGCGTATTGCCGCGATATTTTTCGCCAGGCATAAATACCGAATCCGATTAACAGCGTCCGCGAACATTTTCGCGAGCAACGTGCTGCGAGCGACTGTTAATATCGACTAAAAGCAGACGCGTCACTTCAGTCCATTTCCGAGATGCGATACGAACCTGTCATGGCATTCCGAGAACGATACCACATCCTCGGCCGGGGAACTAAAACGGTTCGCTGGTAGCTGAAACTGCGTGCATTTAGTATCCGTTATTTTTTCGCGATTCACGCATTCGCATACCGTGAACGTATGAATACTTAATGCGAGACCGAGGCTAAAGAGGAAAGACCACGGTGAGCTACTGATCATATCACCGGTCGCGTAACAGCCATGGCAGGCGGTCTTTTAAAACTGCGACGACGGCGGCAATCAGCGGGACCGAAACCTTTTTCTCTCGCCGTTAATCCAGAGCTGCGTACTGACGTTTATACGAGCGCATTATCGCGGCTAGGCCGCTCACGGTTCCTCTTAACACCTTTCATAGTTGGCATGCTGCTGCTCTTAAAGCGATTTCGAGTAAGTACTTTGTGTAACTGCACTCGCAACAGGATATAAACGGGCAGATACCAACCCGTTGCAACCTTGCTCGAGAGTCGCGTCGCGTCGACGCTTCTTCAGCTACACTCCATGACAAAAAGATAGCACACTATCCAATTCTGTTAATTCTCGCAAATATAATCGAATCACAACAGTTCCCGTATTATATATCACTGTTCAATAAGTTGTATCTGTTCAGGGTAAACACTCGTTTTCTGTTTATAGGTTGAACTTTAAGCCGTAAACGTAAACAGTAGTGCTGACTGCTGCGTCAAAATGATAGCACAAAGTCAAAATTGTGTATTTTCTGTCAGCGTCAAGGCGCCAATCTGTTCACATCGGCGAGCAGTTAAGAGTGTTCGTGTTCCGGTGTTAAAATATTGTGAAATTTTGAACAATGGCTCGCGGTAAAAGATTGACTGTTCCTGAAATATTAATAATACATAATTTACGTAAAGAAAATCGTTCTATCAGTAAAATTGCGAAACTGTTGAATCGTAGTCGCAAGGTTATTTACAATTTATTAAAAAATGTAGACGAATATGGGAAAAAAAGAGCACAGGTAATCCAAGAGTGACAACTGATCGTCAGCGGCGAGCAATTTTAAGAACTGTATCAAATTCTGCTGCTACTGCAAGAGAGATTGCAGCAGAAGCTGGATTAAATACCAAAATACGTAATGTTCAACGTATTATACAACAGTGTAAATACATAAAACGTCAAAAATTAATGCGTAAACCACCGCTAACAAAGCAACATAAAGAAGCACGTTTACAATTTGCTGAGAAGTATATTCACTGGAAGAAAAAATGGCAAAAAGTTATATCTACTGATGATAAGAGATTTACGTTAGATGGACAGGATGGTTACCGATGTTACTTCAACGATTTGTGCTAAGTACAACAAATTTTATGTAGTCGGCAATACGGTGGTGTGGGCGGGAATTGGGTATTATGGACACACTGAAATTAAGTTTGTAAGTGGTAAAATGAATAGCGCCAAGTATATTGATTTAGTCGACGAACAATTGAACGGACATGCTGTAAAAATTGCGGGCACAACAGTCAAGATTGTAAAAGAATATTTTACACGGGAAAATATTAAAATTTTAGAATGACTAACCAGGTCTCCAGATTTGAATATTATAGAAAATTGCTGAACCCATTCAGCCAGATGGGGACAGATGCCGGTGGGGGACAATTTCGAACGAATTAAAACGAATTGAACTTTTCTCTTAACGAATTAAAAATCTGCATTAGACGAAACTGGGCAGCGTTAAGCAGGACATTTGTTAAAAAATTGTATAAAAATATACCAAAACGTTTAGTGGCAGTTATACAAACAAAAGGCGGAGATAGGAAATATTAACACATTATTTTTTTATACATATAGTTATATTTTAGCTATTTTAAGGTGCTATCATTTTGACGCACCGATTTTTCGTTTAATGTTACAATTCTCCAATAAAATTGTTTCTTCACGTAATAAATGCGTTAAAACATATTGAAGTAACTGGTTATTCTTATTACTATGTAATGTACTACTTGAAAAGCTAAATACCATTTATCTCTATAATGTGCTATCTTTTTGTCGCGGAGTGTAGTTGTGTGCCTTTTTCCACCGCGGACCATTTACCGGTTTCGTCGGCCACGGAAGAGTACCGGTAATCCTCTTATTGCCTCCGAACCGCGAAATATTTATACAATGTTACACGGTAACGCGTCAACACATGAACACGATCCTCCTAAGTAGGGATGGGATCAAGTTCGATATGTACTCACGAATTCGAGTCAAGTTCAATAACCAAGTTTCATTTCATGGGTTTCGATTAATACCTAAAAACAATAAATGTTTCAATGATTATACTTGAAAAGTATTCCGTGTATACGAACAGTTATAGAACCTCGGAATAAGTACTTACAAGTTTCGCGAAGTACCTCGATGTTGAACGGAATCAAATCTTTCACAAGTAGTACTCGAATCTTGGAAATCAGAACTGCATAGTAAGTTTTAAGCACTTTCTTTATTAAATTTGTAACTATTTAACACTAGAACGACCGGAGCAGTCAAAATATCTGGTTCCTAATTTTTTCTTTTACTATTACTGAAATTTTAAAAATGTTTTCATCGGAAATTTTTTAATGAACCTCTTCATTGAAGCTCATATTACAATAACAGTTGTATGAAGTCTGGGCACAGTCTTGTCACTGTTACAAAGCAATATACGTCAGTCGCATTTATTGCTCGGTCGTTCTAGTGTTAAGAATAATATTTCATTTACAATACTTGGTTTTATCCTATTTCTTTTTTTATCGATGATATTTCCTGCTTTTGAAACTCTTTCTGAAGGTACAGAAGTGTCCATTATACAAAGATAGTCACGTGGAATTTTTTATAAAATGGGGTACTCCAATGAATTGACAAGTACAACTGACAAGTTGTGTTTATCAGTACGTTGAGTCGACTACCGATTACTGTTTATGCATGACCAGAGAGAAAGAGAGAGAGAGACCCTGTATTCTCTCTCATCTTCACAGCGTGTTTACAAAAAAAAAGTAAGCAGACGCCGCGCCGGAACAGCCTTACGTTGCCACGGAGCGTGCAAGACTACGGAAATTCGTAACGATATTCATAATAATTTCGAAAGATTCGAAACTGTTCGAACAAGATTCGAGTATACTTGCAAGTATTATTTACGTTTACCACAATACTTGTACAGGGTTCGAAACTGTCTGGCAAAGGTTCAACTATACTTGGGAGTACTATTTTTTTTTTTAAGAAATACTTATAGAGAGTTCGAATTCCATCAATCAAGGTTCGAACCTGTTTGCGAGGTACTTGATCCCATCCCTACTCCTAAGCTGCGGTTGCTATTTCGTCTCGCGAAAAATTTATACTCCGCCGTGAAAACCAGAACCGAAGCCACGGACGGCTTTATGAAGTGTATATTACTGGTGAACGCGATTCAAAGCCCATTCAAAAACACGAGGCAATTTTCATTGTTGTGCAGCATGCACTATCGTTTTGTCCGGCTGAATTCTTGCCATACTTCTATTTTTGCAGGAAAAAATGTTTACTTTCAGAATATACAGGGTAGCCCACATAACCCTTAACAGCTCAATATCTCGAAAACTATGCCATCAATTTTAAAGTTCTTGATCTTAAACTGCATGGATCTGAAGGGCCTTTCTAATTACATAAGCGTGATGCGTCGCCCCCCTTTCCCTTCAAAGGGGGCTGGGGTACCTTTATAATTTTAAATGGAACCCCTATAAAACGTTTATAAACGTTATAAACGTCTATAAACATTTTTTTGTCAGATACTTCCACGATGCGATATAACAGTTTGAAGTTTCGAGTTGTAGGTACTTACTTAAAATCGATGGCATACACTGTGTCCCCCGAGATGTGTCCGCTTGAAGGTGATTCTACTCTGGTCTCTGCTTCTACTCAAGGCTCTGTCTACTGCAAAGGTGACCTCTATATTTTCTCTATGCCTCCATTTGCAAGAATATCATTCATTATGTAGTTTCTTAAACCCTACAACTTCTGTACGTAACATTTTCTCGTATTGTTTGAAATAACCAAGATATTCAAGTGGACAGAGCTCGTGGGACACACTGTATATACAGCGGTATACGTAGAAAACTAGTTGTTGACATGTTTTTGTATTTTTGTTTGTTCTTCAATTAAATTTCCGTGGCGTGGATACGTATTTGTCGGGTTAGCGGATTCTGCGACGCAACGGTTGGCATATCCACGGGTTAGAGGGTTTAATAATTCTTTGCACTCGTGTCTGTAGCTTTGAGATTATGAATTAGTATTGTTTGCGTGCTTCTCTCTGTTCGGAGTCTGGCAAAGCGCGCGCGCGGCTGAAAGTACGACGAGACTTCCGCTTTCTGGAAAACGGAGACGCTATAATGATGTGTAGCCCTCTGGCTTTGTGCACGATCACAGAGAAAAATTAGCTTTTTGAAATAATCCACGTGTGTTATTGGCTAAAAAGGGTCGTTTCATGTATACCGGCGCATTGTTTTCGTCGTACCACGCAGCACTGCTTTTATGCCGATACTTCAAAGTGGCATGCAACCGACGCTCGGGGAGGACTGTACTCGTTGCAAAAGTTACACGAACCGGAATCGGATCGTCGCCATCTTCGAAACTTTCTGTTGCAGTTCGCCAATCACAACGTCCGACGAGTCGCAATGTATTTTTATACGGCGAATTTACGGAGATGGAGGACCATTACTTTCAGAATTGAAAAAGGTATTGTTAGATTTCTCTTCTTGCCCCCACTCGTTGTATGATAATTAAAATTATTATAAAAAGATCGATAGATGCGACATGGTTCAAACATACAAGTAGACAAGAATCTTGCGTTTAAAAATTAAATTATAAAATTACGGCGATATTAAATGTTTGGAACTTTAGCAATGTTGGATTATCAACACTAGGTTTACGGAGTACTAAAAGTGGCTATTTTGCATTACTTTATAAAAATAACAAGAACGTGCTATCCACATTTGTAGCAATACTTTTAAAATAATGTATACTCAAAGAAATAAATTTGCTAGACAATTTCTCATGTATGCATCCTTAGAATCTTCATAATTTTAAATTAAAAATACTAGAATCCGTCATTGTGACGGGTCCCGTGAACCTAGTGTTAACCGTGTTATTGGACTATACTTGTAGCGGGACGAAAACAAGAACATCCTTTTAAAAAGATTTCATATTTCATATTCTGTCCTACATTTTAAGATAAAATTTTTTAGGCTTAACTGCGATGCATATAGAATTATAGTAATTTGATTGTATCCGAATTTTTCAGTGTAATAAAGTTACGACCCATGCGAGCTGCACGAAGGGGCGAAACCAGCGCAAAGAAACGGCGTTTACTCGGCTCTTTCATTTTAATTCCCGTTCGGTTCGTGTACCGAGATTTTTTTTCTAGAAGTACAACGGCGAAACGCGGAACTCTGTGATGTGCACGTACTTGCCGAAGCGGTCTGAGCAGCCAGGACGAAATACGCAAGATAGAGTGTACTGCCGATTGCGTCCGCCGTGCGCCGGCAGGAACACTAATCACGGGGCCCGGTGTCTTTTAAGATTATTAAAATCGTCAGAGCTTCAAAGTCCTCAAAGGGTTAATTACCCTACGGGATATTTATGGCTGGGTTACTCTCTTCTCCCGCTCGCCAGGGAGCAGAGGCAAATAAAGGAGCACGCGGACAGAGAAGAGGTACGCGCGGCGAACTGCCGCGGAAAGAGCCTTTCTCTTCGTGTGTCATTGTCAGGGCTTGCGGATAGACTGCTCAAACGGTAATTGATTTCCTGCGTCGCGTCGCGTTGAATAATTATACGTTCGATATTAAAGAATTTTTTCAATTCTTAAACAATAAAAAACGCACTTTATTCCGCGAGGCTTCTTTTGTCCAAGGCTCCTCGAGCGTTCACGAATACACTGCGGTGCACCATAACTGTAGCGTCACTTAAATTTTCGACGAAAAGAGTTCAAAATGAATGACACAATCAGAAAAGAATGAAAATATTATTTATTTGAAAGAAAATATAACGGCAATTCTAAAATGTAAAACTATGATACAAGTTGCTGAAATAAAGGAAATTCTAAGTGTGTGGAACTTCCTTTCTTATATTTTAATTCGATTAATAATCTATTTTTCCTACAAAGTTGAATCACGTGTCAATTTCAGTTAACCGGTATCGTCGTGCATCTTTGTGAATGGCCCCAAATAAAAAGATATTTACAAAGAGCGATAGTGTGAAAAAATGTGTAGGATAAAAGTCACAACGAGACGTTGTTCGTTTGACGCGATAACCTAGTGGGCCGAAGACGATTACGAGTCGTTGGATACTCGTAGTTATCAGTGTTTACAAACAAATTGAACGACCGACTTTCGATTATAAAGCCCTTCGTTCATTCTCCTGGGATTGTAGCAGTTTTTCTTTCGTTCCTTTTTTTTTTTTTTTGGTGTCGGTTCAATCGCCTCTCGATGACCTAACAGCTACCATGTTGATTTCAGAATATTTCTCAAGAGAACTACTTCGTGCTGCGAGAAGAATGTCAACATCTCAC
The DNA here is from genome assembly GCA_028454255.1 of Halictus ligatus. Taxonomy (NCBI): domain Eukaryota; kingdom Metazoa; phylum Arthropoda; class Insecta; order Hymenoptera; family Halictidae; genus Halictus; species Halictus ligatus. The sequence continues at coordinate 6,489,594 of CM052131.1, forward strand.
GTTCAGCTTTGTGGAAAAGTAGAACGTAGCATTTGCGCGGTATATCCGTAGTAAAAACATTTGTCGCAATTTGTTTTCGCGAATTCATTCTCACGTTGCAGAACGCGACACATTATCGATTTATTTAGCATTTCCTAAATCGAATGTAACTCGAGATGCATGAAAATGCAAATGCGACGTTTCCTTTGCAAAAGTGACGATAGCAAGCCTGCAAAGTTTCAAAAAATCCAAATTTTATTTGGAAAACTGGAGCCACCTCCGATTTCGGTAGTTTTTAAATATCTATATTGTCAAGGTTATCACTCGACAGCGGAGAAAATACAAATTTTCTACCTGATTTGCAACAAACTGAAACAGAAATTTATTTTCCTACTTAATATGTTTAATAGGTCGAGACTAATATAACAGTCTTTTTTAATTCTTCTAGAGTTTTTACTGTTTTAAATTACACCTACAAATTTTTGTCATAAATGCATACAATGTCTAATTATCATCCCGACTAATATTGCAGAGGTGTTTAATTTAGATCGCACTTATTAAAAAGAAATTGCGTTAATAGAACAACAATATCTCAGGGTGCTTCTATTGTAAGTACATGTCAGTAGTTACATTTGCATACAGTGAATTCCCGATATAAGTCACCTGCGCGGTTCTGTCGAGTAACATTTAGACGAAATCTATTTCGAAATCCATTTCCAGTTGGACACCCCGTAAGGATAATTGTATTCAGTTAGGTATTGCAATTAAGTGCGCGTATTATGGTACGCTCTGTATAATCGGATGGAAGTTCGTGCGTCCTCTGAAAGTCCTGAAGACGAATTACAATCGTCGAGGAACACGAGGCATAAGTGGAAATTCGCGAGCAGCCGGGTCGCTCGTGACGCGAAAAGTTTAGGCTGCTTAAAGTATCGAGTGCTCTCTGAAGTTCTCGAAGTGACGAAGAGTGATTACGTTAATGACACGCGCGAGTATGGCTGTACAGCTGGATAGGTGCAGACTGGTACGACATCGGCGGCACGCGATCTCAACATCAACAACGACATCAACCGTGCACCGTAGAAAATGTACTAACATTGACTCGACTGGCATGACTATACCTTCGCAGTTTTCGTCGTATATTTCCTATTCCACGAGCCCTTTCGTTTTTACGAGGCGAACTGTAGTCGAATCGAACGATTCGGTTTTATTACCGTGCCATCAACCTGTAACGTGACCGCAGCGCCGACTTGTCCACGTTCACGGTGCAGCACGCCACCATATTGTGTGCACAATGCACGCTCGTTACGTCGACGAAGTACCGTGAATGATGCGTGCATAAACCTGCAGGATCCAGTGTTAAGTGTTAAACCGACTAATGGAAATGGGTTGTTGCTCTTTCTACCCGGATCGAAACAATTATCGATCATCGCCGAAACCTGCGCCCTGCGTTTCGGTAAGTATACACATTCATTCGAGTCGCAGAATCGTGCTTGTTATCAGCATGACAAATAACAGCATTATCGTCGTCCACTCGTTGTCAGTGCTGCACAACTAATTGCAAGTGGTGGTCGTGGATCATCTTTATGTAGCTTCGTCATTCTTGGAAATGTTAACTACAATATTTTGGTTAATCATAATAGCGTAAATACTGTATTGCTCTCGATCAAAACAGTTCTCCGCATACACACCATAATAATGTTAGCGTAAGTATTAAACAAAGTAGGGGTTATTAAACATATATGATGTTAATAAATGACATCAAAATTTTCCGCGTTTAACTACTAAAACTTGTAACTACTAAAATTTGTCGGCTAATTATTATTACTATTATTATTCGTATCAAATATATTTTAATCGACAACATATCTTATGACTTTTTCTCATTTCGGTTATAACAATTATAGCTCCTGATCGCATAAAAAAATTATTTTACTTGAAATCTGACAGAATTCTTAATAGAATCAACAAATTTTTAATTATTTCCGCAGTGTGTATAATTTTGTTTAGACGGAAATTAACCGAAAATTGTGGATGCAAATAGATGGAATGAAATTTCTTTTAAACAAACAGATTTTGTTACAGAAAACGGACCCATCAGCTGTGCGTTCGATAATGAACGGAGTTCATTGTTACGATCGTTAAAAGAGCACTGATAGGAGTCGAACTAAATCATTTCAATTACCATCATGAAAGGAATTACATGCATAAAAACACGCGATACGGTTGCGCGACAGAGAACATTTGATTTACCTGCGGGCAATCAAGTTTCGAGTTGATCATTAGTCAACGCTAAGAACAGGGGGAGGAGGTGGAGGGGAGGGAGAGTGAATAATCACAGTATTATTCAAATCGGCTTTCGCCTTTTACAACTTCTGTAATTTTTCTTTCACTTCGCATGGCGGAAAAGTTCATTAGCACTTTATGGCGAATTAGGTTGGTATTGTGTAATTCGATGCGCTTGCGCCTTAATAACACATAGATAAATTGAAGTCGGTAAGATGGCAATCTCTGATTACGTTTACAAAAAAAAGAATGTGCGTCAGCAAGGTTATCTGCTGACACGTTTTTTCGATAGAACAGTTTCTCAGGCTTTATTAATAGTTCTTTGTACGCCACGTGCTTCGTAATATTTTCATATATTCCAATATTCGAACTCCAAAAGTTATCATTGCATAATATTTTAAAGTAATATTAACTCGTACATAGAAATAGAAGTTTTTATACAAAAAAGATTACTAATGGTAATAGAATTGTTAATCCGCAACCACAGGTGCCGATATAAATAATATTATAATATTATATTATTATAATAATATAAATTAAATTATTAAGATTAAAGTGTTACATCATTAGTATCGATATATGTATGTTTAAAAAGTGATCCTCCTTTCCCGGGAGAAATATAGGGACCTAAGTCTGTGATTACGGGTTAACATTGCCTTATTTGTTTAATTTTTATACTACGGATTCCCTAAACTTAGCTAAATTGATCGAGCGGTCGAACTATTTCCAGTAAATAACAATAATGCGCGCGACGGATGCATGTAACGTTGCTCGAAAAGACGAGGTTTATTACCCGCCGATTTGTTTATATTTGAAGAAGTAAAATACTCTGTCCATACGAGGGATCGTTGAGCAACAGTAGTCTAGAATAGTTAGTGCCATCGGTATATTCGTATTTACTCACGAAGAAGTAGATAGCGTAGCAGATATACTGAAATTAAACCGCTCTGTTCACCGAAGCTAGGTTGGCCGAGCGGTCTAAGGCGCCAGATTTAAGCTCTGGTTCCCGTCTGGGAGCGTGGGTTCGAACCCCACACTTAGCAAAGCTTTCTTTTGCTTTTTTTTTCTTTTGTCTATTTTGTCCCAGGCGCTAGTGACATCTGTCTGTATTTATTTGCAATAAGAATACGCGTTATACCTTTTATACCGAATTGATACGAGCACATACAACCAAGCTAGGTTGGCCGAGCGGTCTAAGGCGCCAGATTTAAGTTCTGGTTCCCGTCTGGGAGCGTGGGTTCGAACCCCACACTTAGCAAAATCTTTTTACTTTTAAAATTCCACAACTATTCAATTTTACTGATAACATTACGCGTAATTACATTAATCGTTCACGTGTAAACACGTACAGAGAAAAGCGCGAAGGCAATTTAAAAAGTTGGAACACATACAAGTTCGAAAATATTGCTAGTTTTGCTATAGGATCAGTTTTAGCTTCAAATAATTTCATTGACGTTGATTACGGTCATTGACGTTCGTTAACTTCAATTACGTTGAGTTTCTTTTAAGTTGAATATTAGGTCTACCGGAAAGTTCTGTCCGATAGTGTTACACCAAGTGAAACTACAAGTTGACTTCAGTTGACTATCTCTCTTTATCATTGCATTTACATACACGTACTCTCCTAAAACGATGGAAAGTATATTCTACAATAAATATTATTAAATGTATGAAAATTTTGTTATTTTCTTTCAATTAAAAAACGGACAGAACTTTCCGGTAGACCTAATTTATTCCAAGTGAAAGAAAAATTAAAATCAGATGGCGAAACTATACACTACAGATTCTTTCAAACAATAAAAACAGAAAGCTTGTCGTATGGCAGCACTGAAAAATTGTAACGTTTCCTTTGATACCCCAAAGTGTTTTTGATTATTTTAGGAATATTATTTGATTAATTATATTTCATTAGAAATTATAAACGTACAACGCTTGTAAACCTATTTGGCAAAATATATCCTGTGTCCTCAATATCCGGATTCCTGTTGTTCCGAATCTTCCACCGCAATCCTAACGCTGAAACCTGTGTGTATAGTTATCGAGCCGCATTTTTCTTACAAAAAATTCGTTTTCTTATTATTAAATTCTACGTATACAGGGCGTTCCATATACACACGTCAATACATAGGGAGACAAAACTCACCCACGATCCCACGTAACTAGTACACGGAAAACGTTTTTGTTAACAAGTCATTAATTAAAAGAGTGGAAGCTGAATTCGCAATTACGGGGCATCTCGAGGAGGAGATAAATCGTTCTGGCTTTCGTCGTGGCTGGATCCGAAGTGACTCGGGGCCTCGTAACTGATGGCAGCGATAATAGAGCCGAGTATAAATGACTTGATGAATAGTCATAGACAATTAGGGAGGCCGAGATAAGCCGGCAAACTATGCGCCAGCAATTTTAGCCCGTTGATCCCGTTAGCGAGTAGCGAGAGCGCGTTCGCCTCGGCGTATTTACATAACCCCGTGCGATCGAGTCGTCGCAAACATCGTAATTACTAATATTTCCGTGGTTGGAGCGCGATCCGCGCGCGTTCTGTCCGGCCGACGGAGACCTTACGATCATGGCGGAATCCCCTGGCGGGCATAAAAGCCTGGCAAACGCGTTTATCGACGTTTCCGAGTTTGACCAACAGTTTCGTTCGAATCCTCGTTACCGGGAACGAAAAGGAGCCGATTAAATCGGATTACCGAACCGGCAGGAGGCGCGGAAGGACTAGGACACCAGCCCTTTTCCCAGAAGACCAGGACTTGACACCGTAAACGTGTCACGGGGACCTTCTTCCCCATTTAGGAGTGCCAGCCGCGCCCGTTGAAATGCTTGTCACAACAATTTCGCCAAAAAAAGCGCAACTCCCGCCGCACAATAAACCGGGACACTTGTAATTTCGTTCCGTCGCATCTGTTGTCATTCTCACGTTACCGGCACCAGTATTTCGGCTTTCCTCGTTACGCGCATAGGTGCACAGAGCGGAGAGAGAGAGGACCCACACACGCACAGACATACACACACGACCGAGAGAGGTAGTCGCGTTGAAAAAAATATCAGACGCGCGTATTTCAAGCAACCCTTGCGCGAACGTTGTACAATAGAGCGGGGCAGGTCCCCCTGTAGCTGAGGGGTGCCGTTCCTGTCGATACTGTGGTCGACGTATAAAAAGGTCCGCTATGAAAGAAGAAGAGGGAGAAGAATGGGGGGCAGCAAGCTAGGTGTCCGATCTTTCCTGCGCTTCTGACTTGTTCAAGTCCTTTCGGAAATGTTAAAATATGCTCATCGAGCAATCGTCATTTGAGAACGTCTCTCGGTAGAGGTCACAGCGGAACGTCACAAATTCAAACGATTTGTTTTCTATTTCTTCCTCGACCGCCTCCGGATCCGTGTCGCGGTAATTCAATTTTAACCATCGGGGCGTAAAAGTGAGAAAGAAGGAAAGAGATTGGAAAACAAGTCTGGCGAGACTTCCCCGCGACGCGATCCGCCGCCCTTGTCGAAGGTTCCGCCGATTCCGAAAGGGAAATCGTATTTATAATACTTACGCATTTCAAGCCTGACGTCCCGTGAAATCGCGTTACCGGGATTCGGAATATTAAATTCGTCTCTGTCTTCCCAGGCCATCGCCTCGTGTTATCGTCACTACAATCGAACCCTAAAACACGGTCTCAACTGCCGCCCGACGGATAACACTCTGTCCGAATGCGATTACCTATTTCGAAACGAAATTCCCGTCCACCGTTGTATTTTAAAAAGAGAGAAATCATACTGCAAATTTCTTTCGCTCGCTCACCACAATGGGGAAGCTTGTAAATAGCAAATCGAGTGTCAGTTACAAAGACTGCGGTTGACGCTGACAATTCCGAAATACAACGAAGGTGAGGCAAAAATTAATCAACCGAAAACCATAAATAACGATTCGCGGCGGCTCTGGCCTGCGCGCGGTCAGACAATGGATGACAAATTGCGCGAAAGCAAAACAAACTGAGGACTAGATTGAGCCCGGCCCTGGTCGATTCGGTGGCTTCGCCATTGTCATCAATATAGCGACATAATCTCTTTCCCTCTCTCTTTCTGGCGCGCTCGCCAAGAAAAATGGACCTTTTCGCCGCTGTCCAGAATCCCTTTGAGCAGGAATTCGCTCCGCGACTACCCCTGCGAGATAAAACGGCCGGACCTTCGGCAATAATCTCGCGAAGCTGCCGAGCACAGATTTTCCTCAACACCGCGACCGGTCAAATGACCGATCTTTAGCACAACTTATATTTTTGAACACTAGAACGACCGGAGCAGTGAAAATGACTGGTTCCTAATTTTTTCTTTTACGATTACTGAAATTGTAAAAATGTTTTCATCGGAAATTTTTAATAAAAGTTGTATGAAGTCTGAATTGGCACAGTCTTGTCACTGTTACAAAGCAATGTCGTATACCCGATAACCCTAGGCCCTAGTTAGACACCAACGCATCATGATAATCATTCCATAGACACGTCAGCGAAAACCCTTGAATCATCAGGATCAAACAGACCCTTAGACTTTGTCTCTTCCACGTCATCCTTTCCACAACAAGCCTTTTCCACCCCTTCCACATTTTCCTCTCAAAAACCACATATACATAGAAGCCCGTCGAAACAGAGTCAGAGCTCCTTCTTGCATATTTCAGTGCAGAAGGTTACATCGTTGTACCTTACACTTAAATAAAACTCTTCTTGATTTTATTATAAACTGCTGTACTCGATTTCCAAACGCAGAATCCAACAGCAATATACAGTAGCTCACGAAAGTATTCGAACGCTTCCAATCTACATCGTTAACAAATAAAATACACTCGTTAGGTTTAAGTTTTCAAAATAAGATTGTAAGTAAAGACACATAGGAGTCTTGAGAATGTATAAGTAAAATTACAAAAAAATCTGACAACACCTACAGGATTCACAGGGCATTATAAACAGTATAAACAAAAATATTCGAACGCGTAGACAAGAAGCGTATTTCTAGTGATTGAAATGTAAACATTACACTTTAGTCGATTCCGAGACATCGTGTGGTTCATACAGATTTCGTAGAGTATAATCTTTCATAGTTATTCTAATCATGAGCACGAAAAAATCAGAAACCAGTAAATGTGAACGTGAATTAATATTGAAGTTGCATAATGAAAATAAATCTTATCTTGAAATTGCCAAATTATTAAATCGAAGTAAATCTACGATACATTATGTAGTAAAAAAGTCGAAAAACTGAAGGTAATATTACAAACAAGAAGCGTACAGGACGTCCAAAGAAGTTAACGCCCAGAGAGGAGAAAATGATTATACGTGAAATTAAGAAAAATCCAAGCACATCTGCACCAAAACTTGTGGGGATTGTTGCAAATAATTTTGGGAAAGATGTACATCCCGAACTGTGTCGTAGGGTTCTGCGGAGTAATGATTACCATGGAAGAATACCACGAAAAAAGCCATATATCAGTAAAATTAATAAAAAGAAAAGACTAACGTTTGCAAAAATGTATATTGATAAGGATATTTCATTTTGGAATAAAGTTATTTTCTCGGATGAAAGTAAGTTTAATATTTTCGGTTCGGATGGACAGCATTATGTGTGGCGAAAGTGCAACACAGCATTGCAAATACAGAATATGATTCCAACTGTGAAACACAGAGGTGGCTCAGTGATGGTATGGGGGTGTATGGCGGCGAATGGAACGGGAAATCTTGTTTTTATTGACGGAATTATGGATAAGTACAAATATCTGAATATTTTGAAACAAAATTTGAAACAAAGTGCAATTAAATTGAACCTATTGGATGATTTCTACTTCCAACAGGACAACGATCCTAAACATACAGTTGGGATTGTAAAGGAATGGATCATATACAATACCCCGCATACACTACAAACTCCTCCGCAAAGCCCTGAACATAAATCCTATAGAACATTTATGGGCCGAAATTGCAAAAAAATTTATGAATTTTGACATAACGTCCAAGGAAGTGTTAAAAACCAAAATAATAGAAATATGGAATTCCATTGAAAAAAAGACAACGGAAAAACTTGTATATAGTATGGAAAGCCGGCTAAGACACGTTATTGATGCCAAAGGAGGACCAACCAGATATTAACATCAAAGAATTCAAGATTTATTCGTACGTTCGAATACTTTTGTGACATCCGAAAACGGTATGTTTATACTCAATGCCTTGTGAATCCCGTATGTGCTGTCAGATTTTTTTGTAATTTTACTTACACATTCTCAAGACTCTTATGTGTCTTTATTTACAATCTTATTTTGAAAACTTAAACCCAACAGGTGTATTTTATTTGTTAACGATGTAGATTGGAAGCGTTCGAATACTTTCGTGAGCTACTGTACGTCAATCGCATTTATTGCTCGGTCGTTCTAGCGTTAATATAGAATGAAGATAATAGCCAATTTGGCGGTATAAAAAATATAGTTTCTTTTATTTAGGAGTATATAACGTACATTTTATTCGTTTTCACCGCATTTTTTTACAAATAAGACGGTGTAAAACAATCCGAGGTTCTGAACCGCTTCGGATACCAATCAGGCAAATAAACACCGCGAGGCCGATAGGCGAGCGAGAACTGTAAACGCTTTGAAGTGCCGTAAAGCAGTCCCTGGATGGCACTTTTCGGCTAAAATCATGCCCCACAATTGCATTACCTTTCTTTTGTAACGACTTCATAGTTTCGGAATTGAGTCTTTGAAAGAATACTATCACAAAAAGATATAAATCATTCTACCGGTCAAATGGCTGGTCGTGGTGGGTAAGACAGACAACAAATTTTTCTCAGAAAATAAACAATGAAAAAAGAAGCGAATATTGAGAAATGTATTATACACATATTTTCGGAAAAGTCGTGGAGTTTAAAGGCGATTCAGCTACGTTGTATATGGGAAATTCTAATCGAAATTTTTAGAACGGCCGTTTGACCGGTCGCGGTAGGAATAGTGTTAAAAAGGAAACTGCCGTGAACGAACTTGATCTCCGCGCAAGGTTATCAGGAGGTACATAAACATCAACAAGAGGCGGCACGCGGGCGCGCGGGGTGGCGCGCGGGGGTGGTTGTTCCGAGGGGAAAGTCGCTTTGTGTAGAAGGGAAGATCGGATCGGGGCCGCGTTAAAAAAGAAGAAAGAATAGTCTTAAGAAGAGGACGGCATGGCAATCGTAAATGTTTAATATCGTGATTAAAGGCGCTGGCGCCTCTCATTATTATTTCAGTCTGGAGGACATTTCGCCCAGTCTTCTACTCCCTCCTCCGCGTCACCGCGTTTCTTTTCAATTCTCACTTTCCTTCGTCGGCTTAAAAATCCTCCGTGAAAATTAGCCGCCTAAATATTTAAAGCTCCCCTTCCGCCTCCTCCTCTTCCCCCCTCCTCCCTCGCCAACAGTGCTCGCAGAATCGAGGAAAAGAGGAGCAGGAGAGAGCGAGAGAGAGATAGAGAGAGAGATGCAGATAGGAAAAAATAGAAAACGGAGAAAAACAAGAAAAAAGAGGCACGAGCACAAAAACCGTCTGCGGGCCGCGTTATTGTCCCGGGCATGGAGACAGGCGTGATCTCTTCCATCTGATGGATTTCTGCTGCAGTCACCTCTAACCACCTTGGCTCGTCACTTCCCGTTGCGCTTCGTGCCATTGGACACCCGACTGACTTTTTGTTTTAAATCCTTTTCCTCCCACTCTCTCTCTTTCTCGTCCTCGGCATTCAGCTCGTTCCCGGTTGTTCCCTGGTACCCTCCGCCTGAACGAACAGTGGTACGCGCGCGTACCCGGGGCGGGTGCGAGCATCGAATTAACGCGTAATTTCTTCGGGAAGACTTATCACGCGAAGTGAAGCCCGACGTGACGGGAATACCCCTCACCGGCCCCGGAGAAACGAATTTATGGAACGACGACGAGGCATTTTCTCTATTGTCTACTCCCCCGTGGCAGACACCTCCGCGCATCGAGTAGCTTGTCCGCCCGCGAGGGAGAACGGAACCGACCGGGTTCAATTGGACATTTAAATTCAGCCGGAAGTGTCGATGTTCCAACGCGAAAAGAAATCCAGCCAGCGTCGCCCCGACGCGACTCTGCTTTTATGCTGGGAACCGCTCGGACACTCCGCGTCCGCCAAAGGAGATTCGTAAATAAAATTTTCGCGAGGGTGACAAAATGGTCATACGCTCCACTGCTGACCCTATCCGGGTCAAAACTCGATATCTATGCGACGAGATTCTCTTCCTCTTTCTTTTTTTTTTATGTTGTTTTCACGTAGTTACCGCTGCTTTCGGGGACAGAATAACATAGATATGGGATTGCCGGACAGAATATTATAACGGTTCGCTGACAGGGGATCCGAGACGGTGTTTTTCCTTCGGAGCGGGAGTAACCCAACTGGTTTCGCCGGCTCTATTAGATTCCGAAGTGTATCCCGAATTCGCTAACCGAACTGTGTGCCTTTGGCCTCTAATTCTCTCGGAATTCCTCTTCAAAGCATTTCGCTGAAATATCGTTAGAAATGGGATTAAGTGCAATATGCGCTCTCGAATCCGAATTAGTTTCAACATCCGCGTCTCACTTCACGGCTTTCGAGTACCACCCGCAAGCAGTGATGTTCTATAACAATTACATCCAACTGAAATGTACTCGACGCATCGAAATCGGTGTTCCGCAAGTATCAGGAGAAGCACTCTATTGGTCGAATTCTAGACAACAGTTACATTCATCTCTCTTCTTTTTCATTGCGGTCGTGAAGACTCCACGATGCGGAGTTTGCACGAGTGCGGAAAACTAAAAGTGAGTATTTTACATTACTTTATAAAAATAAGAAGTATGTGTCTATTCAAGTTTTCAGCCATTTTTGAAATAATATATACCTAAGGAAATAAGTTTGTTGAGTAATTCCACGTAGATGGATCTTCAGAATCTCAATAATCATAAATTAGAAATATTAGAACCCGTCATTTTGGCGGGTCCCGTAAACCTAGTGTTAAGAAATTTGCACAGGGTGTTCTGGAAAAGAATTTTTAAAAATAGCAGAGTATTGAAATTGAAAAAAAGAATCAGTCTAAATAGACCTAAGAATTGCCAGTTCTACAATCGATTTTTGAGGATTAACCCTTAGCACTCGAATGGCGACTGTAAGGCACCACTAAAAATTGTTGTATCATGATTCAAAATATTTGTTACATTACTAAACTTGTTTGTATTTAATAAATTACTAAACATTTCAGTACTCTACGAGTAAGTTGCACCATTTTCGTATGTATAGCATGAAAAAATATATATAAAAGGGAAATATTGTAGGTCGGAAGAAATGTTTCGTTTTAGAATTAAAATGTCTTCGAGTGCAAAGGGTTAAAAGAGGGTTTGAAGAGCGAAAAATTTCTGGCAACGCCAGAATTTCGCTTCGAATGATCTTATTGTGTCGCAGTCGGAAACCTGTTGTGCAAACGACGAAGATCGCCACATTTTTTTTCGTTGCTGAAGACGCATCGTGCGCGAATGCCAAACAGCTTTTACGTAACGCGCGCGCAACGCCTGACTTTGCATAGGAAATAATAAGAGTTTTCTTGTCGCGGGAACAATGGAAAAGAACGCGCGACGGTGAACCGTATCTTTTTTCGCGATCGACTGTCTTTCCCTCGTTCCGCGGCGACTGCAACATTAAACGGTCACGTTTACCTCCGATCAATCAAGGCCTTTATCCACAACGGTGTACGTTTCTTGCAGCGCGGCGTACAACTCATCGGCGTT